>SKCR01042355.1:0-82462 GCA_019454045.1 Zanthoxylum bungeanum
TCGTATTCATGAATCGCACATAAATACGATCCGAATTGACACTCTGAGCACCAACCCTAACAGAACTAACTCTTCAAGAGTAAATACACAAGTTTAAACTTAAGTTGTGTTTGATTTCGATAATTGATAATTGAGAGCTCAAATGAGTTGTTTAGATATGATATGTAAGTGAAAAATAAGCTCTTTTTATATGTTCTAATGGGTACATTTGAGTTTATGTAGATCCCATAAAAACTAACATTTATGAAAAAATAACAAAACTTCGCACATGGACTGTCTCCCCGTTCAGCTAGTCAATAGAGAAAAATTCAAACGGTCTCCCACTTTTATGAACCGAATATCCGATTCAACTGGTCTACTGGTTTGAGGTGGACTGCTAACCCTCTGGAATCTCAGCCCAATTTTGAAAATCTTTTATTTAGGTCTTTAAATTTTGAAACTTTGAAAACTTTGCAAATTGGTGCTTGAGACATAATATACCCAACCGATTAGTTGGTTAGTCTATCCGATAAGCCAGTTTAACTACCAATCTGATTTGACTAAATAGGTCACTGACCAAAACTTTACATAAATTATATTTATCCAAATTTCAAAACTTTCCAAAATATAAAATTTGACCCAATAATTTTGAAATATTTCATATTAAGAAACAAAAACACGACTACAAATGATTTAAATTCGATCAAATATGTCAATTTTCATTTAGGTCTAAAACTTTGCAAATTTGATAATTTATTCTAAGATTTTTATCACTTTTAAAAAATCACAATTTAGGTCAAGAAGTTTAGAAATTTTAAGATTACCTTTTTGTATCAAATTTTATAAACTGTATAAAGACCATAAATATTTTGAAAATGATTAAACAAGTTGACTCATTTAATGAAAGAAATGCATAGATTCGATTTTAGTGAGCTCTTAAAATATTTAATATGCACGAATCAAATACAACAAGATTGCAAGATTTAAAGAAATATATCCTAACTAATCTTCTCAAATCTTGAATCTTGGAGTAAATTCCATTTGATCTTCAACTTGATAATATCATTTACATATGTGATTTGTCGTCATCAAAATTAATATAAATGTGACTCTAGGTCAACAATAGCTGTATGAAACAAAATATAATAAGATAAAGGACAAATCAAAAGTAAAAGAATAAAGATAAAGATATATCTCAAATCTCTACCACCAATCATCAGGATAAAGATAAGATGACAATCAGTTGAGACGGATCGAGAATTACCAATCCTAAACTATTTTAGATTTTGGATTCGAGATGACATCTTGAATTTCGTATCCAACAATATGGGATCCCGAATTATGAATCGGAATTCAAAATTTTCAACCATCCATTCCTATTAGAATAATTAATAAAAATGAATTAATTGTAGGTTTATTAAAAATTACAGCCAGGTATGTATTTCTCCTAAACTTGCACACAACAGTGGCAGTATCATCATCATACCTCTTCCATTCTGAAAATCACTGGATACCCAATATGAAAAGAAAATCATCAAAACAAACCTTTAATTTTTAATTTTTTTAAAAAAATTAAGAATTTCTAATTCTCTTCCTTAAATATTGCACCCTCCACCACACCCAAGCCATTAAATATATCCCTTTGAACCTATGACCCCTTACTTTCATTGCAATAGTTAAGTCATCCTGAGAAGATATCAAAACAAACCCTTGCTTCTTTGACAATGAGATTAAAGTCTGCTGCTCCATACAAGAGCATCATTATGAACTGATATAAAGAGTAAAAGTATCTCTCCATCCAAAATCCACCACCTGGAAAAATTCAACTAAGACAAATGCAAATATTCATACAAAAAGTTCACACTCCAACACAAGTTTTGTTTACATTACATTCCATCATTGCTTACCAGTAAAACTATACAGTATACAACATCCGTCAGAATTTCATGAAAAAGAGGAGCCCTGGACAAAAAAAATCCAATAGACATCATTCCTAGTACTCTCTGTAAGCTTACCTCACACCCACAGTATAACAATGAACAAGCCTATTTTAAGAGTCGATAATGTTGAAGGAGAATTTGGATAGCAGCTGTGGAACTCCTGATATTATCTGTCCATATGTCTACAAAAGTACAAAAATGTAAATGCATCAACATGTGTTTGCAATATGAACTGCATTAAAACCCTATAATTGAATTTCCAAGGAGATTGAATAGTCCAGTGCATCACAGTAAAACAGAAAATTTGGTGCACCAATATGGTATCCAGACAATCCCGAGAAGCCATTATCTCTATATTCAATTAATTACTAACTTAACTAAGTGCAGTAAGAAAAAGTGAAATAGAGACATCTTGTTTAATCTCTCTAGGATGATATTACTTTCATGATGAAGATTCATACCTTGTGATTTTCATGAATCTGGCACAATGGAACTGCAAGCAATTTCAGGTTTTTTGGTACAACGAACTTCTGACTCACTGGTAACTTCACAAGAAGAGTTTTGTACACTCCTGCATATGGGATAAATAGAAGAGCTTAGCAGTTATGTTTGCTGCAACACAAAAACGGTCTGGTTTCTGTGTACCAACTACCTTTGGTCGCCTTACATTAGGAGGCATATAAGGAAACAGCAGTGTTTCAAAATCAGGCTTCCACCACATCCCTAAGCATTCCCCCACCTGGAGAATGAAAAGAATTCAATCTCAATTTGTGGAATGGGAATACAACAATATAATCACAAGTGTAGAAATTAGCTATACCTCCCAATCAACTTCGCCACCATCTTCATTCAGAGAAA
The DNA here is from genome assembly GCA_019454045.1 of Zanthoxylum bungeanum. Taxonomy (NCBI): domain Eukaryota; kingdom Viridiplantae; phylum Streptophyta; class Magnoliopsida; order Sapindales; family Rutaceae; genus Zanthoxylum; species Zanthoxylum bungeanum. Next base: position 2,778 of record SKCR01042355.1, read on the forward strand.
GCTTCCCCGTAAGCTTACGTTTCAATCCATCAATGTCTGAAAAGTCCAAAACTTCAAGTTCAGTAAATTCTCAGAAAAACACACTTAGTCTTGAGCTTTTCAAATTTATAGGAAAGCTTGATATACATATCTAACTGGTGATTTACCTGGTTCACCAGGCCTTAAACGGCCACCAGGAAGCTTAAAGGTGGAATTTCTTTCTTGCAGCAGCAATAGGTGCGGGTGTTTGAACAATTCAACCTGATTTAACAAAGTTTGATCCTTTGAATAAGGAACCTTTCAGGACTATTAAATTCTTCTTGTAACCATGTCTAAAAACACATTTAAAATCTCCTGATCGCGCCCCAACAGCCTTCAAAATAAAATATGGCATTCGGGCAAACCGATTATTAGTTTTTCTAATTCGATTATGTCCTATGATTTCTATATTACATCTAATATTTGATCATTCAAAATTGTATTTCTATATGTCAACTGTGGCAAATTAATCATAGGAATAAATACGACAGCTGATGAAGAGTGTTTTTTATAACTGTAACAGTTGACATGTAAATGAATTTCATAACATAAATAAATAACATAAATCCATACACCTAAATCAAATACTTGAGCGACCCCCTTCATTCATTTGAAGTAATCGGCATGTAGTAGAAGTATCGTTCATGTCTTCAATTGGCAAAAGAATTGCTCAATAGGCGGCAAATTAATTTATAAAGTTAAACCTGTGCAAAAACCCGATACAAAGAGACAGGCATGTCCCTGACCAAGACTTAGGAATCGAGCTACCTTGCAGAAGTGCTTGATAGAAGGATTTTATTACAAAAACGGCAACACCCCACGGACTAAAATAACTTATCAAAGTGAATGGAAATTTGCTACATATTTATCTCTAAACTAAGAGAAGATTAAATATTCAAAGTGACATATCAGAGGAGCAACCACTAACCAGAATAACAGCTTCAACACAAGTCCTCAATCCATGAGCAGCATAGCTACAAAGCAATTCAAATAGCGAACAAAAGTTAAAATCGGGAAAAATAGCAACAACAAAAAAAAGGCAATTAAAATTATTAAAAAAGAAAGAGCAAAAATACTTGGATTTCATTCGGAGAATACGATCGGCTAGAGTCTGGTCTTTAAAAGGGATAGCTTCTTTGGATCCAAAGTAGTAATTGCTAAGTGGGTATATGTTAATAGCGTAACTGTGGCTGCTGCTGTTGTTGCTGTTGCCGTTAATTAGAGATGGTACGGTCATTTCATCTGACATATTCGCTTCAATTTGTTTGCGCAGAGGACAAGAAAGAGCGAGCGAGCGAGAGAGTTGAGTTGAGAAGGTGCCAGAAAGAGAGAGCCGAAGTTGCGTTTGGTGTGTGGAACCACCTCGATGGATACGGAGCCATAGACAAGCCTTTCTTTTCTTCTTCTTCCTTTTTTTTTTTTTTTTTTTACTTTGTTGGACGGGCTTTATACTGTTGCCTTCCATTCTTTGCTTTCAATTTCATGTTTGGGCCTGCCTCTCTACGGCCAGTATACCCAATTAATAAATAATTCAAAAATGACATATTCACCGAGAAATAAAAAATTTCCATTATAATGGGATCCGTGAGGGCCCAATAGAGTAATTTTTTTATACATGTTAGTTAGATTGGTCTAGTATATATATTGGCATCTCCATTCAAATAGAAGTAAAATCCATGTATTCATGAGGTTCCACACGAGGGACCTGCGGGAGCCCAGTATGTTAGGAAAGGGTAAATGGATAATTTTTGTACTCGTTGATTGAATGTGATATGTACGAATATTGACATTCTCTTACCATACTTGGCCCATTGTCATCCTACTTATGAACACCCCACTATTCAATTTAACGGTGTGTCAAAAGCAGTGGAAAAATTGAAATAATTCAGAGAACCATAATATATGTTTCCTAAGCACAACTCGGATAGCGTACGATGAAATGATTGTTAAATATATGTGATAATCTCGACTTGTATAATTTAGAAATGTTGTTTGTGTTCTTCGCAATTTAGGAGGTGGTCGAATTGCGTACATATGAACTAGGTTCATATGACGAACGTGTCTAAACTTAGAGAGTCTCACGATATGAAGTATACTCATTGTTTGGGCCAAATTTGGTCCAGGGGTAGTTTCGTCATTTTACTTCAGCCTAATACTGGACGACGCACCCCTGAAGCCTCCCAATCAAACCCCAAAGACATAATATCGGCCCAGGCCCAATGACCACCAACACCTTAACCGGAGGACTATCCAGAGGCCGGCCCACGTAACTCCTAGTTCATAAACACATACATAAATTCGACAGTTTCCAGCCTACAACGGGCAAATGCAGTGAATATCCCTCATAAAGTCGACCGTTACCAAGACTCAACAGACGAGTAATCAAGTGCACACCCTCAGATAGGTATATAAGAAAGAAGGCTCCATGAGGATGGGGGGGGACATTCTCTCCAGAATTCATATAATCACCATCCAAACCCCGCCCTCACGGCATCACATGGGGATCAAGGTAGTCTCTAGCCTTGCTATTCCATTGCTTACAGCTCGTCATCCTTCACTGACTTGAGCGTCGGAGTGCCCCCGGCACCCACCACAACCGGTGGGCAGTACTCCCGCTCACTCTACAAACCTTTGTTTTGCAGGATCGCTAGTGCCCCCAACTACAAATTCTCGATTGTGGACCTCGGGTGAAAACCAGCGTCTACAATTTGGCACCCACCGTGGGGCCCTAGCGATTCTTAGCCTGCAAAGACCACTCCGTCTACGATCCTTCCGAACACCCATACTCGTATGGCGTTACGTAACGAGCAAACACCAGATTTCATAATCACACAATTAGTCATCATATTTTAAGCAATCTCTAGGTTGACATCTATTTGAGTCTACTTGGGGTGATTACATCAAGGAGCAAGACGCCTCCCTTCAATGGAACTATATTTCCTACCATTTGCATCACATGAAGAAACGATGTATTGGTCATAAGAATGATGCTTCAGTCGACAGTACCCGAAAACAGACTTGGCGTGGACATCCCTATCAACCTAACCAGGTATGCTTACACCTCTTTAAGAATGTCTCAGTTGACATCACTAAGGTACGGGGCTTATGGAGGTTGTTATGATATGATACTTGTTATGGGTGTCCCAGTCAACACTATAATTTAAAACTAGGTAACTGTAATGAATGGCACAATCGACATTTTCGGTGTATGATATATAAGACTTGTTAGAAATATCCCAAATAAACAACACACAGCTTGTCACAATCGACATTAAATAGTATTTTAACAAAGATTTCACTCGACACCCACGTATGAGACCTGACACTTGATTAAATTCCTATTCGACATGAGATAGAATAAGATTTAGCTTGACTGAGGTACCATTAGACATCAACAACTTCATGCATATGATTTACCATACTACGTGTGATGACTGTTATCTCCCCCAGAGGACATAAGGTTAGTCATCTTATCCATACTACGTTGATTTAACATTGCCAAATCTATACTACATAGGGAATCTTTTATCATGTCTAGAATGAAAAATCATTGGAACCTACGACGAGTTCAATCGACCAACCTTCATTTAGTAGGTAGGGTGAAATTATTTTGGAACTCCATAAACTCCATTCGACCATTTGACACTACATGTACAATTATTGTTGAATGGGATCCTTCCTTTTACTCTAAACAATTTTCATAAACACTTATGTTACAAACCCGTCAGCCCCGTAGAGTGAAGAATTCAGTGGATCTCCATAAACACCATTCGATCACTAGCCTTTGTCAAGTCCTTATAAAATGAGGAATAAAGGACCCGTAATACACCTTCACCAGGTCCAGTGGAATAAAGGGTCAAGGCCTCACAGATTTTGTTTGTATCTGGTAGGGTGGAAGCCTCTTAGAACTTCATCAAATCTTGTATGTGTTTTGTCGTGTGATGACAACCCAGAAGTCTTTGCTTCTAAATTTTACCAACGCATCTTAATAAACGCACTTTTTAGGAGCAAGCTCATTGACCACTCAGTCCTAGTTTGATAACTTAAAGATAAGACTTTTGAAAACATGAGGGGGTCAACTTAAAAGGTCACCCATCAGTAAGTATTTGGTTGGCAAAGTGTAGTGAGGTAGACTTGGATGCTAAGTCGGGAGGATCTTAGGACCATTCTATGCTTTAGAAAAACTTCAAGGAACTTGACAAACCAAACACTCAAGTGGAAAAAGAACCAGTTTATCCTTTATCAAGCAAACCCATATCAAAAAGCCATGAGTTGATGCGATCTGTATCCGGCTCACAACCTGTCTTTAGCATTCTGAAATAGAGTCGCATTGCCATTTTTCATCTCCTCATGCCGGCAATACCCCTCTAATCAAAGAAGTATAACATCACCTTATCCACAGAGGAACATTGCGACTCCATAGCACAAACGACTTAGACTCCACAATCCGTTCTCTCTTACAAAAACCACAAAGCGATAAGAGTTCCTCTCCTACGAAAGAACCAAGCAGCAAGATCAATGCTTTCTGGTTATCACGCTTTTGAAAATCGCCTCTCAAACTGCCATAGCAGTATCCTAACCAGACCTCCTTCACCGCAAGAGTTCCTCTCCTACGAAAGAACCAAAGTCAAACACAGTCTCAGGAAGTGAAGAAGACACGCCAAATCCTGAAATACATTCGACAAATCCAATTCCCAAGCATACAGCTCAACACTCTCACAAGCAGAAAATGCACTAGCAACACTACAACAGTGACAGAATAAGATCTAAACGTTCCAACCATGGATTGTCTAAACTTCCTCAAAGCTTTGCCTAAGTACCCATGTGGACAAACCTGGAAATTGCCAAGTTGAATGACGCCAAGTCTCGGTTAGGCATTTCGACAAACACTTTGAAAGCATCACTAGTAATTACCCTGAACGACACACAGCAACGGTAGATTTGAGCTGAGGAAGCTTCTCGGTTTCAGTGGCCATGTGATCGGTTCATTCTAAACAAGATATGAAGGCGCCTTAGGATCCAGAAGGCAGTTGATATCGTCTCTGTTGCAAAGCTCGTAGTTAAAGCCGTCGGGGACCTTGGTGGTCTTTAATGGGATATTGTCTTGAACAATGATCAAGTGATACGACTCATAATGTGGCCCCCATAACTCTGAGAAATTCGACTTTCGAATGGTGGGTATCACATTATCGAGATCCTCCTTTAGTCGTTAATGTTCATTCCAGACACGAGTGTTTAATGAATTGGTGATCTCAGTAATGAACAATCTCATTCGACTCGATAATGAGAAGATTGGCCATAAGACGTGGGCAGTGGTCAAACCACGGGTTTGTTTCTAGCCAATATCACCCACGTCTCTTTCGACCTCGGTGTCGGTGATTCTATACTGAACTCATCCTCATTCCCCTGTCGTTGCACATCTGCCAGGCTTCACAGTCGCAAACCTTGCCACCTACGAGCAAAAGCTTGCATCAAACGAAAAGACTGAGGCGCAGGCCCTAATGCGTCCACGGGCTCGACATGCCTTTAAGCTGAGAAAGGATTCTACTGGAAGTAGTCAGGCGTTCTATGATGCAGATGGCTGGCATTTGTCCTCTACTATTTGGCAATTTGAGTGTGGCTTCATTCGTGAGGAACCACTTAATAGGGATAGACTAGTTGATTTGCGTGTTTATGAGTCCCTGTGGTCGTATGAAGATGCTCGGTGGTTTGAGTATAACTTCCAAATAGCATGAGAGCTTGCCAAAATGTCGACGTGGACGCTTACTATGAATGAGACCAGTCGGCGCGATGAGTGTGTGTAGGAGAAGTGCAGTTCCAATTCATTGTGTGGTGGTTTCCCCACTCGACACTACACTAGGAATAAGGCAAATGCCCCAGTCGACGCTACGGTGGTGGAACAGGAAGATGCAGTGCAATAGCTTTACAACAAGAAGAGTCAGATTTGTTTCCGGATGTTCATTAAAAATACCATTAAGGCTTTATGACATTCTCTCGAACAGTTGAGAGGCATTATCTGATTCTACTACAAGAGAGTCGAAGACCAAATTTCATACCACCATTACATTCAACATCTGCCTCAAGAATACTTGGAAAATTTCGGTTGTTATAAAAAAAAATTAAATTATATAATTATGGCAGAAACGATCCTCGCAGTATCGGGCCCCCTGGTATCAACTCTCACTTGTTTGTGGAGATCCTTTGGGGCTGGTAGTCTTGAAACATACCTGCAAGTGCTCTCTTCGACTGTTTTGGAATGGGATTTTACTCTGTTCTTAGCAGGAGACTGGTTTTCTCTTTGTTTTATATGCTTTGTTCTCATCCGACAGACGATGTGAGAGTGAGTTTTGTTTTTCGTCTGTTCTATTGTTCCTGTTGAAATAATCGATGTGGGATAATTAACAGTCTCAAGCCATTTTCTTTAGAGTTGGTTTTGCCGTATGGTTTTGTTCTTTGCTTCTTTTAGTGGGCTAGGCCCAACTCAAGCTTTAAGATTCGGCTCCTCTTTGCTTTTCGTCTGGATGCTCCAAGCCTTAAGTTCGGACTACATGTTGAGGTGCCGTGTTTGGAGTTTCTGGTCTGATGACATCCGGGATGGGCTCTTCTCGTCTTTGGGCTAGGGGATTCTGTCCGTCTATAAGATGTGAGCTTTCCATTTGGGCTGTAAATCCATCTACGGGTGACAAGTAAAATGGTACTTGCTCTTTGTCTTTTTCATGTTCTCAAAACTTACAAGTAATGAAGTACGACATATGTCAACACCCAGACCTTCTTTAGGTCCAGACGACATGTAGACTCGATTTGGTCCCTCTTCGATACCAAACGAGTAAATGCCTTCCAGGACTCATCAAGTTCAGTCGACCGGGGACATCCCCCATAGACTCATGTCGAGTCAAAGTTGTAGACATGGATTACACATGTCTGATGACTTCCTGGCTTCATCAAGTTCAGTCGACCGGGGACATCCCCCATGGACTCATGTCGAGTCAAATAAAGACATAGACTTCCAACAGTCCATACGACAAATGTCGTGTGAAATGAATCCTGAACCCTCATCTGGTTCAGTCGACATGGGACATCCCACAAAGACTCATGTCGGGTCAAGGAGTAGACATGGACTACTACACATGTCATATGATTTATGTCATGAACCATCATCTGGTTCAGTCGACCGGGGACATCCCCCATAGACTCATGTCGAGTCAAAGTTGTAGACATGGATTACACATGTCTGATGACTTCCTGGCTTCATCAAGTTCAGTCGACCGGGGACATCCCCCATGGACTCATGTCGAGTCAAATAAAGACATAGACTTCCAACAGTCCATACGACAAATGTCGTGTGAAATGAATCCTGAACCCTCATCTGGTTCAGTCGACATGGGACATCCCACAAAGACTCATGTCGAGTCAAATAAAGACATAGACTTCCAACAGTCCATACGACAAATGTCGTGTGAAATGAATCCTGAACCCTCATCTGGTTCAGTCGACATGGGACATCCCACAAAGACTCATGTCGGGTCAAGGAGTAGACATGGACTACTACACATGTCATATGATTTATGTCATGAACCATCATCTGGTTCAGTCGACCGGGGACATCCCCCATAGACTCATGTCGAGTCAAAGTTGTAGACATGGATTACACATGTCTGATGACTTCCTGGCTTCATCAAGTTCAGTCGACCGGGGACATCCCCCATGGACTCATGTCGAGTCAAATAAAGACATAGACTTCCAACAGTCCATACGACAAATGTCGTGTGAAATGAATCCTGAACCCTCATCTGGTTCAGTCGACATGGGACATCCCACAAAGACTCATGTCGGTCAAGGAGTAGACATGGACTACTACACATGTCATATGATTTATGTCATGAACCATCATCTGGTTCAGTCGACCGGGGACATCCCCCATAGACTTATGTCGAGTCAAAGTTGTAGACATGGATTACACATGTCTGATGACTTCCTGGCTTCATCAAGTTCAGTCGACCGGGGACATCCCCCATGGACTCATGTCGAGTCAAATAAAGACATAGACTTCCAACAGTCCATACGACAAATGTCGTGTGAAATGAATCCTGAACCCTCATCTGGTTCAGTCGACATGGGACATCCCACAAAGACTCATGTCGGGTCAAGGAGTAGACATGGACTACTACACATGTCATATGATTTATGTCATGAACCATCATCTGGTTCAGTCGACCGGGGACATCCCCCATAGACTCATGTCTAGTGAAGTTATAGACATGGATTACACATGTCGTATGACATATAACTTCCTGGTCTCATCAAGTTCAGTCGACCGGGGACATCCCCCATTGACTCATGTCGAGTCAAAGTTGTAGACATGGATCACACATGTTGTATGACTATTATCTTCCTGGCCTCATCAAGTCCAGTCAACCGGGGACATCCCCCATGACACATGTCGAGTCAAGTTATAGACATGGATTACACATGTCTGATGACTTCCTGGTCTCATCAAGTCCAGTCGACCGGGGACATCCCCCATGACTCATGTCGAGTCAAGTCGTAGACATAGAATACACCTGTTGTAAGACTTATCCCGACTGTCATCTGGTTCGGTCGACTGGGTACTTCCCTAAATGGCTTCTGTAGAGTCAAGTTCATAACTTTACATTCATTTGATTCAATTAGTAGGCAGCATCAACGCCCAGCTACATAATATGGCCTCGTCCCAGGTAACACATGCGTCAAGTACTCTCCAAGCCAATGACTCTTGACTTAGAGAGTAGGGGACAAACTATTTGGGCCAAATTTGGTCCAGGGGTAGTTTCGTCATTTTACTTCAGGCCTAATACTGGACGCACCCCTGAAGCCTCCCAATCAAACCCCAAAGACATAATATCGGCCCAGGCCCAATGACCACCAACACCTTAACCGGAGGACTATCCAGAGGCCGGCCCACGTAACTCCTAAGTTCATAAACACCATACATAAATTCGACAGTTTCCAGCCTACAACGGGCAAATGCAGTGAATATCCCTCATAAAGTCGACCGTTACCAAGACTCAACAGATGAGTAATCAAGTGCACCCCTCAGATAGGTATATAAGAAAGAAGGCTCCATGAGGATAGGGGGACATTCTCTCCAGAATTCATATAATCACTATCCTACCAAGCCTCACGCCCTCACGGCATCACATGGGGATCAAGGTAGTCTCTAGCCCTTGCTATTCCATTGCTTACAGCTCGTCATCCTTCACTGACTTGAGCGTCGGAGTGCCCCCGGCACCCACCACAACCGGTGGGCAGTACTCCCGCTCACTCTACACCTTTGTTTTGCAGGATCGCTAGTGCCCCCAACTACAAATTCTCGATTGTGGACCTCGGGTGAAAACCAGCGTCTACACTCATAAACCAATTATGTTTGATAATAAATAATATTTGATATTATAACTATCAATCAAAATAATTAAATATTATTGGATAATATTAATTATTTACTAGATCAATTGAAATTAATTGATTAATCCAAATTTATAATCACATAAGGGTTTTGTTGTAATTTCATAAATATCTCTACAATTAGAGGATAGTTTGGTAATTACAAAATATGCAATAATAGATGTATTTAACTTGATTTAATTGAATTAATCAAGTGGTTAGACAAAGTTGATTAGATTACACCTAATATGTATATTAAGAAAAATTGGATTAAGCCCACCTAAAAATTGATTAAAACTTTTATTATTTAAAAATTAAAAACTTGATTATAAAGACAAACTTGAGTATTTTTGATTAAGCAAGCGAGAAGTTAACTTAAAGATTTGTGGATAAGATTTGGAAGTTCTCTACAATTTTTTTAACAAAAAGAAGAAAATATATTTTTCATCCAAGCTTACTAAGTAAGTTTGATCTTCTCTAATAAGTTATGTTTTATTAGTGATTTGATATCATTAGTGAAGTATATGGTGATGTATTATGTATTTGATGTATAATAATATAGGTTGAAGTTAAAATTAGGTTAATGAATTGTGTATAAATACTTTGGAAGTATAGGAACACAATATGGTTGTAATTTGGTCAAATTTTGTGCATGTTGGACATGAAATGCAAAATTAGAGTATTGAACTAGATTAAAGCTTGGAGGTATGATTACCATTATAGAATCACTTGACCACCCTTAAGTGACTTAGAATTGTTTATGAATTAATTTTTTGTGAGATTCTTGTTTGGTTTGTATTTTAAATTCAAAGTTATGCATATATGTATTTTGAATACAATTATATTTTGTAAAATATTTGATATTTTGGTAAACATAATTTTATTTTATAACATGTGTTGATGTTGATTTTGATGTTAAAATTAGATTTTTGGTGTTTGAAGTTATTTGGGTGAAAAATCTGATTTTAGAACAACATTCTGGTTCCAAAATACGCAAGGGAGCGTCGCGACTCTCGCGCACGTTGCAACTCGCGGAGAGCACCGGCTCTCGCACTTGTGCTAGAGCACGCGACACAATGCGCAAATAGTACTAGCTCTCGCACTTGCCAGTCGTTACGCGTGCTGAAACTTATTTTCTCCCGTTTTTGAGCTTATGGGTTCTGTTTCGTCCCATATTTTTTCTTGTGGACTTGTAATAGAATATAGTATCTCATTTAATTATTTGAAAATACCTTTGTACTCTACACCCACGGGTCAGACCTAATTCTGCTGCACGAGGCTCCGATCCAGCCCTAGGCGTTCCGGGTCTGTCCCAACAATAATATGATTCAATTGTATTATATGCTTCAATTGTGTAATATGTTTCAATTATATAATATTCTTATATACGATATGTTTCATATCTTATGTGAAACATATCGTACTATTTAACTATATTATATAACTGTAGCATCAAATATAATTGAATTATGATTCAATTATATTATCGGATATGCTTCCATTATGTGATATGGTTAATTAATAATACAAGATTCAACTATTTTCTTTATATGAAATGCATTTTTTTTTTGGGTTTTTATGTTAAATTTTCTTTATATTTTTCCATTAAATTAATTTCTTGATCAAATTTATTTGCTATGCTACTTGATCTAAAATAAAATTAATTTTTTTTCATTAAATTAATTATATTGTTGTGTGGCATCGTGTAATATACGAACACTGGCTTCATCTTTGCTTAAGCCAAAAATATCTTCCATTATTTTTTCTATAGTAATCAACTAACAAAATTGAGAATGAATGAACGATAAAATGTTGCTAAAAATTGCGAATGAATATATGGGGGTAAAATATATAATCATTGTCACTCAAAAAAATTTAAATTAACTAAACATATACAATAAATTAAATTAAGCGTTAAAATGCATCTTCCAAAATTAAATACTATGTATACGAGAAAAGTTCTTGAAAAAATATATTGTATATGAGACTATTTATGTTTATCTCAATATATTATCACACAAAAAAAAAATCTATATGATATGCTTCAATTATATGATATGTTTGATTATGTGATATGCTTCAATTATTAATTATAACATGCTTCAATTATATAATATACTTTAATTATACGATATGCTTCAATTATATGATAAGCTTCAATTATGTGATATACATCAATTCCTAACTACGGTATGCATCAATTCCTAATTATGATATGCTTCGATTATGATTCAATTGTATGATATGATTCATTTATATTATGTGATGTGCTTCAATTATGTGAAATGCTTCCATTATGTGATAGGCCTTAATTATGATATGTTTCACATATATGATATGATTCAATTGTATTATGATTCAATTATATTATATGCTTCAATTATGTAATATATTTCAATTATATAATATGATTAAATTATATGATATGCTTCATATCTATGATATGATTCAATTGTATTAAATGCTTTAATTATACGATATGCTTGAATTATATAATATACTTAAATTATACGATATACTTTTACATTTACGATATGACTCAATTATATGATATGTTTCACATATATGATATGATTCAATTTTATTATACACTTTAATTTTATAATATGTTTCAATTATATAATATGCTTAATTATATGGTTGTGTGGTGTTGTCTTCACTATCATGTACTATACGAACACTGTTTTCATCTTCGGTTAAGTAAAAAATATCTTCCAATAAGCCGTTCAAAATATTATTTTAAGTCTTCCAATTTATTTATTTATTTATTTTTATAGTAATAAAATCGAGAATGGATGAATGATAAAATGTTGCTAAAAATTGAGAATGGATGAATAATAAAATGCCGCCGGAAATTGAGAATGAACGAATGCTCTATAAATTGAGAATAATAGAAGGGTAATATGGATATTTTAATATATGTGTTGACAGGTGATTTTCGTTCCAAGGGCAGTTTCGGGATAACGCTCCCGGGACAATCCTCCTCCAACCGTGAATTTGTTTAGTTATGGGGATCAAAAACAAACTTGGTAAAAGACATCAACCACAAAATCGACAATAGGGTTTTACGTGGTTCGGCGGAACGAATCCAACCTATGTCCACGGGCACAAAGTGAGATATGATTTTTATTACCAAACCGAGCTCAACCGACCTGTTTTCGAGGAGGGTCTAAAGAAAACCGAGTTGTTTGTTCATCGTGCTTTTACAAATAATTTTTTTTTTTTTTTTTTTTACAATGTTTGCTATCCCTTTTACAAATAAAACTAACTTCCATTTATATACTAAGAGAAAAACAACACTATTCCCGTATCTCTATGACGTCAGCCACGCGAATCTCCGGCTGATTGACGGGCTCTCTGCCCCAACTCTGCCCCGCCGAAAGCAAACATGCCCTCTGCCTGCTTGTCACATCACTCTGTTTTATACATTGTCATACTCAATAATAATGATGCCAGCCTGTAAAGATCTCAAGCGGGGATACATGTCAGAGGGAAAAATTCCAAACTATCCCGATCATACGTCGGTCGTCATGAGGTCGGCCAAATGATTTGCTGAATTACACAAACTATTCCCGACTTGACCCAAAATATACGAGCTCATCGTCCCGATCCAGAAGAATAGAAGGTACCGAACCGAGCTACCGGGCCAAAGTGGTCAGTCTCAACTCTGATGTTGTCGGCCTCTGAGACTTGCATCATATTGTGTCATCTGGTCGTCCATATCCGGGAAACCGGGTCCGAACACTATGTCTGGCCGAAGAGTGACTTATACCTTCAGGACACTTGTCCTCCCAAAAGGAGAAGTTCCCTCTCTGCCCTTTCGGAACTGTTCAAATACTTAGTGACAAAAATCACCATCAACATTTGTCCCCTAGTTTTCGGTTTCAACGAGTGTACGAGTTGGTACCGGGAACTACAAAGTCGGATGTGTGCTGATCAACCAGTTGGTGGTCGGCTCCAGAAGCCACAGAGAAAACCGCCTTGACTACCAATCAGGTCGTCCATGTCTTCTTCATGTACTCAGTCACTGAGGATTCTGATGTTCGTCAAAATGATCTTCTGGCTTGAAGCAAATACCCCATTTACCCTTCTAATAGTCGTCCCTCGGAAACTGTAAACCATCATAACCTCTTAAATGCCCATCACTTGCAAACTCATTCTTCATACTCTGACTGTAAGGAGAAGTTTCGATCCCGATCAATTTGAATCCAGTCATGAGGGGAGTGCTCCGTCCCCAAGCCGATGATGATCCACTCGGTGGGACGTAACCCGACCCCAAGGTAGTAGAACACTTGGCTCCGAGTGAATGTTACCTCCCCAGACCAATATGAAGCCGGCCATGGGGGAGATGCTCTGACCCTATGCCGATGATGAGCCTCTCGGTGGGACGTAACCCGACCCCGAGGTAGTATAACACTTGGTTCCGATGGAATATTACCTCCCCGGACAAATATGAAGTCGGCCATTGGGGAGATGCTCCGACCTCATGCCGATGATAAGCCTCTCGGTGGGACGTAACCCGACCCTGAGATAGTAGAACACTTGGCTCCGAGGGAATGTTACCTCCCCGGACCAATAGGAAGCCGGCCATGGGGGAGATGCTCCTTCCCCGAGCCGATAATGATCCACTCGGTAGGACGTAACCCGACCCCGATATAGTAGAACATTTGGTTCCGAGGGAATATTACCTCCCCGGACCAATAGGAAGCCAACCATGGGGGAGATGCTCCGACCCCATGTCGATGATAAGCCTCTCGGTGGGACGTAACCCGACCTCGAGGTAGTAGAACACTTGGCTCCGAGGGAATGTTATCTCCCCGGACCAATAGGAAGCCGGTCATGGGAGAGATGCTCTGACCCATGTTGATGATAAGTCTCTCGGTGGGACATAACCCGACCCCGAGATATTAGAACACTTGGCACCGAGGGAATGTTACCTCCCCGGGCCAATAGGAAGCCAGCCATGAGGGAGATGCTCCGAGCCCATGACGATGATAATCCACTCGGTGGGACGTAACCCGACCCCGAGCTGACAAAACACCTCGGTCTCGGCGGTACGAAAGCAGACCTGAGCCATCAAATACTTCGGCCTCGACGGTACTAAAGCAAACCCGAGCCATCAAAACACATCGGCCTTGGCGGTACTAAATCAGACCCGAGCCATCAAAACACATTGACCTCGGCGGTACTAAAGCAGACCCGAGCCATAAAACACATCAGCCTCGGCGGTACTAAAGAAGACCCGAGCCATACAATATATCGGCCTCAGCGGTACAAAAGCAGACCCAAGCCATCAAAACACATCGGCCTCGACGGTACTAAAGCATACCCGAGCCATAAAACACATCGGCCTCGGCGGTACTAAAGCAGACCCGAGCCATACAACATATCTCGGTGACCGGCGTAAACACACACGTATAACGCAAGCGCACGTATCGTTCAAGTAGTATAAAAATATCGATCCCACGAGACTTAATTCCTACTGTTGTTATTAATTATTGAATCTATTTATTTACAAATATCTAATTAGATGGAGAAGAGAATGATTGTTTGATTGGTTGAAAGTGGTTTTTCAAAATAAATAAATAAAAAGACAAAAGAAAATACTAAGGAAAATAACAAAAGACACAAAGATCTAGGGTTGTGATTCATTCTAATATCATTTTAAAGATGAAGTGGTTATTTTTGTTTGTGTAATAAATCAGTTTACTAACCTGGAACACTAAATTATGTGAAAGCCTCTTCCGATGGTCAGACACAAATACCCAGTTTAACCTAATTGAATCATATGTCTATGTCAACCAAATTATCTGGATTCATTAAGTTTAAGTTCCAATTATGGCTACCCCCGCCCGACAGGTATATTCCTATCCTGTAAGGAAATCTATTAAAGGATTATCTATCCTCAAGGAAGATCGTGGGCTATTAAGTCTAAGGCTGAAACCTAAAATCCCTATGTCTAGTTCATTTTAGATTTATCACATCAATCTAATTGGTGATCAGACAACAAGAAGCATTAAGCTTAAGACTTAATAAGTAAACCTTTAAATTACCCAAACTATAAAATAACCCCTTATAAACTGGTGATATTAGAATTCATCACAACCCCAGATAACTAACACATAACTAGGGCTAGTAAAACTTAAAAATAAAAGACATAAAATAAAAATGCTGAAAAGTAAAAGACATAAAGTAAAAGCTGAAAAGTAAATTGCTAAAAAGTAAATGCTGAAAAGTAAATGCTGAAAAGTAAATGCTGAAAAGTAAATTGCTGAAAAGTAAATAAAGTAAAATTACAATAAAAGAAAATGCTGAGGTAAAAGGATCCACTTTTATTACTTCTATTTTAGATATCTCCCTTAATATAATATATTAACTTTGCATGATAATTACCAACCAGCCATATAGGCGGTATCCAGATTAAGTCAAATTAATAATTAATTACCAACCGACCAATCAGGCGGTATCCAGTTTAGTCAGGTTAAAACCAATTTAAATAATTACCAACCGACCAATATGGCGGTATCCTCGTTAAGTCAGGTTTTAACTAGTTTATATATTATAATTAAGGGAGATTAATCTAAATATTAGTAATAAAAGTTTTACCTTTTACCCCAGCAAAAGGGGAGTTACCTCCTCATTACTGAAAAGTAAAAACTGAAAATTAAAGAAAGAAAAGTACTGTGCGTAAAAGTAAATTGCGGAAAGTAAAAACTGAAAAGTAAAGAAAAAAGTGCGAAAACGAAAATTAATTACTGAAAGCTATAAATAAACAAACAAGATACAATCTTCTTAGTATTCTTAAGGAATTCCTTAGAAGAAAGTATGAATTTTACAAATGAAATGACTTGGTATTTATAGGCAAAATTTTGCCTCCATCAAATCATCCACCAAATCAATTATTAATTGCTCCACTAATTGCTCCACTAATTGCTCCACCAAATCCATTATTAATTGCTCCACTAATCTCTTATCATGTTTGGTGATGATTTGATAATTTTTATTATTTATTTATTAATTTATTTTTTGCTTTGAAAATGATTGAAAGTGACTTTAATAATTACACACTACACACTTCTGGATGGTTCATCAATTTCGAGCATGAAATCTTCAGATTTCGAAATTATTTTGTCTTTCAAAGTTGTAGATCTGTGAGTCTTCTTTAATCTGGAACTTGAATCAGCTCAATCCTATATCTGAGTAAATAGTTATGCCCAAAATACGACAGATGCGCAAAACTGGAATTTCCAAAACTGCACTTCGTCAAAACGCCCTTTCAAGTTTCCAATCTCCAAAATAAAAATATCAAGTCCAATAATTGCCATTATTTGACCCATATTTCATCCTAAATGATTTCATTGAGACCCGATATTATTTTATCTGCAAAATAAACTAAAACACATCAAAACGTTCATCAAACCCGAGAAACTAAACAAAATATTAAGTTAAAGGGGCGGTAAATATTGACATATTTTCCGCTCATCACACCCCCAAACCTAACATTTTGCTAGTCCTCGAGCAAAACAAAAAAATAAAATAAAATTAAACTAAGCCACTTTCGTAGGGATCACGTTGCATTTAGCATATGCAACAAGCCTTTAAACCCCTAGGTGTCCCTAGTGGACGAGTTGTAGTCTCGTGACGGCTTACAGCAACGATACCCACAAACTTTTTACAAAAGTAAAAAGATAATAAAACTAATGCATACAAAAGAAAAAAGATAAGAGAAAAGATAATAAAGATGTTAGTGACTAATTAGGTGAAACTTCTACTCCAAGTTATTAGTTGTTTTGTTTCATTCTAAATTACCGAATAAGTAAATTCTCCGATTATTTTCACCATTCTCCATATACACAGCCAACAAAATATTAATCAACTCATTTTTGCCCACAACAGTCATAAGTGCAGTTGATAAGAGAGTAATATTTTTGTCCTAAAGTTTTATCAGAATTCACACCTTTTGCAGCAATAGAATAATTTTTCTGATTTTTCTGATTTTTTCTTTGATTTTTCTCAATTTTTTATTTATATAATATCTTCCATCTATGTAACGAGTGTTGGGTCGGTGGCTCCCAAACCAGTTGGCTTTAGGGCACCAGGTGTTAAGACACCCCTACGGACTTAATTACCCAGACTTCAGATATATATTTTTTTTGCAGCATCTTTGATCCATGTAACGAGCTTTGGGCCAATGACTCCCAAACCAGTTGGCTTTAGGGCACTAGGTGTTAAAACACCCTTACAGACTTAATAACTCGGATCTCAGACGTTTTTTTTTTTTTTTTTACTCTATTGCTTTTTGAGATGCTTCCTCCAATTAAACTAGAGCACTGAATATTACAAACTTTTCAATTTAGCTCATGTCTGTATGTTACTATATATGTTGACAATATCTGCTAACTAAACATATGAAGATTCCTTTTTAGTCAGTTTTAAGGAGAATTCACAAATTAAATAATTCAAAATGAAATAAACAAAAATTAACTTGTTTCGAAATAGGTTTGAGATACGTCTCAGGAGTGGAAACTCCTTACTCAGCTACCTCTTACCAATTTCACCTTTTTAGTCAGAATAAAAACAAAAAACACAAAATATTTTTGTAATTTTTGAAAATTTTCCAATTTTTTTTGTATTTTTCGAAAAATTTTGGACTAAAAATAAAAACAACACACAAACTAAAAACAAGGTACTGATCAACTAATTCCCTCCCCCAAACCTAAATGAGACATTGTCCCCAATGTCTTAAACAGTAAAAGGAGAGTTAAGAAGGTCGTACCTGGTTAGCTGAAATCTACAGGAAATTAAAGGTTAAGATCCAGATTAATTCGACGCCTCTTACCACGATCGTCCTCAAACCAATTTATTTTTGAAAGGATAGGGTCAACTTGTGGTTCATAGGCTATGAGTTGGTCTATTAGATCCGGAGCAGTTCTGGCAGTGAAGAGGAGTTCTTTCATAGGTTTTGACACGAACCCATTTCTTCGGGCATCATCAAGAAACACACAAAGAAAATCATAAAATCCATCAACATTATACAGTCCAAGCGGTTTCTGGTGTATGTTCAGGTTCGCCCAAGATAGAACTATAAAAATTTCCTCCAATGTACCCAAGCCACCTGGCAAAGCGATAAAAGCATCAGCACGGTTAATCATTTCTACCAGTCGTTCAGACATACCTGGCACGATCAGTTCCTCTCCGTTTGATGATCCAATAAGATTTGCCTCTGCCAAGGGTTTTGGGATGATTCCCAAAACATGACTGCCTCCTTCCTGTACAGCCTTTGAAACGATCCCAATAAGTCCAAGATTTCCTCCGCCATATATTAAGTGCATATTCCTTGCAGCTAAGACTCGACCCAATTCCTGTGCTGCTTCTATGTATTGAGGCTTAGTACCAACACTACTACCGCAAAACACGCAGATGTTTTCAACTCGTCTTCCTGAAGTGGCTTCCATTTTTTTTTTGTATTTCTTTTTCAACTCTGGATGCCTTCAAAAGTGCAATGACGGGCTGAATTTATAGTACCTGAAAAAGGGTGAGTAATAATAGCACTAATATTTTCCAAAGGACGATTTTTTAGCTAAACAACAAAAGAGATCGTGAAAGGTCAAAAAGTCTGGATCCTGTCTACGAAAATAAAGATAATTACAATAGAAAAGTGAATCAAAGCAATAATTAAGGCAACAGAATGTGTACGCAATACGCCACTCGCTTAGTATAAATTCATTAGGATGTGTCTCAAGATTTCATTCCTTATTTAGCTCGCTAATGAATTGTTTCTCATCTTTGATTGCCAAACACAATTCCTTCTGTCTTAAAATGCTTCGTTTGTGCCTTTCCCTATAAAAATAACACACAAAATTAAAAAGTTCACACAAAATATGAAAACAAATTACAACAAATTGCATGGGTTTCCTCCCTGCTAGCGCTAAATTTTTCGTCTTCAGCCAGACGTGACTGAAATTCATCTGTTAAGAAGGTTTCAATGTCGTTTTGGATGTTCGATTAAAGACAATCCCGTGAGCGTTGCTTTTGAAGGGTCTCTTCCAACGGTAAAGTGGCAAAAATAGTTTTGTCTCATTCAGTGCTCGTGCCACCTTTTTACTCCTTGTTGTTCCAGTGGTTCCTGCAAAGAAAGAAAGAAAATCAGGAGGTCTCGTATGGTGCTTGACTTGGAATGGGAGTTCCATTCTGTCAAGCTTCTGGGCGATATCTTTGATTTGTACTCCACAAAATAGCGATGTTTCTCCTGAATGCTCTGGATTTTTATTAAGGTCGGACATTTTCTCCTCCATTTGCTTTGTTTCTTGATCCACCTTTTCTTCACAGATGTATTTTAGGATTTTCGCATTCAATTCTTCATCTGTCATCTGTGAAATGCATGCTCCAGAAGTATCAACGTGAGGATGTATAGATGTGTCTGACATTAGGTCTTCATCCTCTGAGGCTGATGTGTTTGGCTCAGATAGATCTTCTTCAAACATTTGTGTAAAGCATTCTCCAAGATCTTCATTTTGAGGCTGAAAAGTTTCATCCTCATTTGTTGGTGCAATTGGTACTAACGGCTCAGCTTCATCCTCGTCAGAATCTGAATAATAAAAATCAAATTGAGACTTCACTGGTTTGGGTTCCCGAACTAATACCTCAGATTCCTGATACTGCTCAGCCTCCTCCTTTTCTAAAGTGTCATCGTGAAATGCTTGGTACTCGAAGGCTTCATCAGTGTCATCTGAAAATGGTTCTTGAGGTATGTAGTTCTGGTTTTCTGTGAATTGTCTCATTTGATCTGTCATCCTCTGAATGAATTCTGATTGTCTCTGAATACTTTCAAATTGTTTCTGGCTTGTTTCAAGCATTGCATCCAACTTTTCTTTTCGTTTCTTGAATATATCTTCGAGCATGTTTGGCAACTGATCTTCCTCTGATGGTTCTTGTTGTTGATGAAGATCATAGGTAGATGGTGGATAAGATGGAAAATGTGGTTCTGTTAAATGTGATGTCTCGTCATACCATGAAGGATCTTGATAGCTCTGCCACCCTGAATGGTAATAGTATTCGCAATAATCTCTAGGGTGGTTACCATTACATATGTCACATCTTCTTATTGCGTTCTGTTGAGCAAATGTGGTGTTGCTTGGTTCTGGCATCCAGTGATAATTGTTGGGCTTGACAACAGGCCTCAGAAAACCGAACTGTTGCTCCCAGATGTGGGGTGTATCTTCTTGTAAGGTTCGTAATCTCTCAATCTCCCAGTAGTGTTCCATTTTTCAACCACCTGAAAAAGAAAGAAATAAAAATTACAGATAAAAAAAGAAAATTAGATACAAGTAAATTAGATAGCTTCAAAATTAACAACTCAAGAAATATAAGTCCCCGGCAACGGCGCCAAAAACTTGACCGGCGTAAACACACACGTATAACGCAAGCGCACGTATCGTTCAAATAGTATAAAAATATCGATCCCACGAGGACTTAATTCCTACTGTTGTTATTAATTATTGAATCTATTTATTTACAAATATCTAATTAGATGGAGAAGAGAATGATTGTTTGATTGGTTGAAAGTGGTTTTTCAAAATAAATAAATAAAAAGACAAAAGAAAATACTAAGGAAAATAACAAAAGACACAAAGATCTAGGGTTGTGATTCATTCTAATATCATTTTAAAGATGAAGTGGTTATTTTATGTTTGTGTAATAAATCAGTTTACTAACCTGGAACACTAAATTATGTGAAAGCCTCTTCCGATGGTCAGACACAAATACCCAGTTTAACCTAATTGAATCATATGTCTATGTCAACCAAATTATCTGGATTCATTAAGTTTAAGTTCCAATTATGGCTACCCCTGCCCGACAGGTATATTCCTATCTTGTAAGGAAATCTATTAAAGGATTATCTATCCTCAAGGAAGATCGTGGGCTATTAAGTCTAAGGCTGAAACCTAAAATCCCTATGTCTAGTTCATTTTAGATTTATCACATCAATCTAATTGGTGATCAGACAACAAGAAGCATTAAGCTTAAGACTTAATAAGTAAACCTTTAAATTACCCAAACTATAAAATAACCCCTTATAAACTGGTGATATTAGAATTCATCACAACCCCAGATAACTAACACATAACTAGGGCTAGTAAAAACTTAAAAATAAAAGACATAAAATAAAAATGCTGAAAAGTAAAAGACATAAAGTAAAAGCTGAAAAGTAAATTGCTAAAAAGTAAATGCTGAAAGTAAATTGCTGAAAAGTAAATGCTGAAAGTAAATTGCTGAAAAGTAAATAAAGTAAAATTACAATAAAAGAAAATGCTGAGGTAAAAGGATCCACTTTTATTACTTCTATTTTAGATATCTCCCTTAATATAATATATTAACTTTGCATGATAATTACCAACCAGCCATATAGGCGGTATCCAGATTAAGTCAAATTAATAATTAATTACCAACCGACCAATCAGGCGGTATCCAGTTTAGTCAGGTTAAAACCAATTTAAATAATTACCAACCGACCAATATGGCGGTATCCTCGTTAAGTCAGGTTTTAACTAGTTTATATATTATAATTAAGGGAGATTAATCTAAATATTAGTAATAAAAGTTTTACCTTTTACCCCAGCAAAAGGGGAGTTACCTCCTCATTACTGAAAAGTAAAAACTGAAAATTAAAGAAAGAAAAGTATTGTGCGTAAAAGTAAATTGCGGAAAGTAAAAACTGAAAAGTAAAGAAAAGAAAGTGCGAAAACGAAAATTAATTACTGAAAGCTATAAATAAACAAACAAGATACAATCTTCTTAGTATTCTTAAGGAATTCCTTAGAAGAAAGTATGAATTTTACAAATGAAATGACTTGGTATTTATAGGCAAAATTTTGCCTCCATCAAATCATCCACCAAATCAATTATTAATTGCTCCACTAATTGCTCCACTAATTGCTCCACCAAATCCATTATTAATTGCTCCACTAATCTCTTATCATGTTTGGTGATGATTTGATAATTTTTATTATTTATTTATTAATTTATTTTTTGCTTTGAAAATGATTGAAAGTGACTTTAATAATTACACACTACACACTTCTGGATGGTTCATCATTTCGAGCATGAAATCTTCAGATTTCGAAATTATTTTGTCTTTCAAAGTTGTAGATCTGTGAGTCTTCTTTAATCTGGAACTTGAATCAGCTCAATCCGATATCTGAGTAAATAGTTATGCCCAAAATACGACAGATGCGCAAAACTGGAATTTCCAAAACTGCACTTCGTCAAAACGCCCTTTCAAGTTTCCAATCTCCAAAATTAAAATATCAAGTCCAATAATTGCCATTATTTGACCCATATTTCATCCTAAATGATTTCATTGAGATCCGATATTATTTTATCTGCAAATTAAACTAAAACACATCAAAACGTTCATCAAACCCGAGAAACTAAACAAAATATTAAGTTAAAGGGGCGGTAAATATTGATATATTTTCCGCTCATCACTCGGCCACTTTGTGAGCCATAGTGAACAAGCATAAACAAATATTTATTTAAGAAATAAGAAATCTTACTCACATTCCTGGGATCTACTGCTCTTCTTACAACTCTTTGAGGGTCATTATAAGAGAGACTCTACTGAAAATATCCTCTCAACATCTCAGCATTACGAATACCCGACCTGCTGACTGTCACTATCTGCATTGGCCGGCCTCCACAACCACTTGATCAATGTATTCATCCAGATAGGCTTTTTTTCCCCAGGTCTTCCACCTGCTCCAGCAGGTCCCTACATCCAATCGTGGCATGTCCCTTTACATTATGGTACATACAATAAGCCCTGTTGTTTCCCTTATCAATCGGAAATCTCCTCAGGTCAGGCTCGGCCAATAGACCTTTATTCTGGATTTCCCGAACTATCTGGGCTAGAGATCTGTTCAAGGGGTGCACAATGTCTCCCATGCGACATGGTTGACTTGGACATACAACCTCCTCTATTGAACTTGATTATCCTGAGGCATCGGCATGAGCTTCTTCTGCCTCGAGACTGGTCTCCTCATATTTCTGCTCAAATCCCGCTGATTTTCCAACCTCAGTATCTTGGCCCTCCGGGTGCCTCATCCTCGGGCAATCTTCTCCTACTCCTCCATCAAAATAAACTTCCTGGCCAACTCTAGAGTTATGGCATAGTCTGATATATCTTGGATCCTCAGGTGGGACCTCAATTTCCCAATCTTGAGAGCTCCCTTAAAACTTTCCAAGGCCTCCGGGGATTCATATGCTCCAACCTCGAGCACCAGATTGTGGTATCTTTCAATAAAATTCTTCAGGGGCTCATCATCCCCCTGCTTCATCAGTGTCAACGCTCCCACCGTCTTTCTTGGCACACACGCTCCTTTCAAATGTCGAACAAAAGATTTTATGAGCTGAAAGAAACTATTGATGCTCCCTGAGGTCAAATTTCTAAACCACAAAATCGTGGTTCCGCTCAGGGTTAAGGGCAACACCTTGCATATGACCTCTCCTACCATCCCTTGAACCTCCATTAGCAAAATGAAACTTTCGATATGAGACTTAAGGTCGGTATGTCCCTTGTAGGAGTTCATGGATGACATGGTGAACCGTCTAGGGAATTCTGCTGACAAAATTTCTTCCGTAAATGGGGATGCCGTTTCTCCATCCAGACCATCCTCTTTGATTACCTTCATGTTTTATTCCCATCTTTTCATCTCTTTCCTGAATCAGACTTTCATTTGGCTGTCAGTACTATCAAGTTGCCTTCCGCGGACTTCTTCTCGCCTGCTGCTCCGATCACGACGCACTCCATGGCTGGATGCCTCACGATCCTCCTCACCGTATCTTCTGTCAATCCCCTTCTGCTTAGAGCGAGGACCATTACTAGATGACTCTGAAGTCTGCCTCTTTTCTTCTTCTTCCCACGTTCTTTCTGCTGGCAAGGCTCCGATTATCACAACAGATCTCACATTTTGGGGATCCCTCTTCCCGGGTTCATCATTTCCGCCTAGATCTACGACCCTTTTTCCTTTCGCTATCTCCTCTCTCCTCTAACTTGGACCACCATCCAACCTTTCGTCGTTCATCTTTTCTAACCTTTCCAGTTTCTCTATCATGGCCTTCATGAAGGTCTGGTTTTACTACATTTCTTTTCTCATGCTCTCTTCCATTCTTTCCATCCGCTCTGTTGTTGAACTCTTCGACGATCTATGATTCCCGTCTTCTGCCATCGTCTTACCACGCAAGTTGCTTTTTGTTCTCCTCCCCACAGACGGCGCCAACTGTTGACGGGTGATTTTCATTCCAGGGGCAGTTTCGGGATAACGCTCTCGGGACAATCCTCCTCCAACCGTGAATTTATTTGGTTATGAGGGACCAAAAACAAACTTGGAAAAGATAAAACAACCACAAAATCGACAAGAGGGTTTTACGTGGTTCGGCGGAGCGAATCCAACCTACGTCCACGAGCACAACGTGGGATATGATTTTTATTACCAAACCGAGCTAGGCCGACCTGTTTTCGAGGAGGGTCTAAAGAAAACTGAGCTGTTTGTTCATCATGCTTTTACAAGTAGTTTTTTTCTTTTTTACAATTTTTGCTATCCCCTTTACAAATAAAACTAACTTCCTTTTATATACTAAGAGAAAAACAACATTATTCCCGTATCTCCATGACGTCAGCCATGCGGATCTCCGGCTGATTGACGGGCTCTCTGCCCCAACTCTGCCTCGCCGAAAGCAAACATGCCATCTGCCTGCCTGTCACATCACTCTTTTTTATACACTGCCACACTCAATAATAATGATGTCAGCCTGTAAAGATCTCAAGCGGTGATACATGTAAGAGGGAAAAAGTCCAAACTATCCCGATCATACGTCGGTCGTCATGAGGTCGGCCAAATGATTTGCTGAATTACCCAAACTATTCCCGACCTGACCCAAAATATCAGAGCTCATCGTTTCGATCCAGGAGAATAGACGGTAACGAACCGAGTTACCGGGCCAAAGTGGTCAGTCTCAACTCTGATGTTGTCGGCCTCTGAGACTTGCATCATGTTATGTCATCTGGTCGTCCATATTCGGGAAATCGGGTCCGAACACTATGTCTGGCCGAGGAGTGACTTACACCTTCAGAACACTTGTCCTCCCAAAAGGAGAAGTTCCCTCTCTGCCCTTTCGGAACTGTTCAAATACTTAATGACAAAAATCACCATCAACAATATAAATTAATAATATGTGTTGACGGCTGATTTTGGGCCAACTGTTGACGGCTGATTTTGGTCTCGGGGTAATATGGGAATATCACCTCCGAGGTAATCCTCCTTCAACGGTGAATTTGTTTGGTTATGGGGGACCAAAAGCAAATTTAGCGAGAGACGGGAAAACACACCAATCGACAAAGAGATTTAACGTGGTTCGGTGGATTTTGGGATCCGACCTACGTCCACGGACAAGAACAAGGTGGTACTTTTTATTACTCAATACACTCCTCGGGTCTCTTCTTTGCTTTTACAAATCGGAGCTGATGATTCTAATCCCTCACTCTTGTGATGATTTTCAGATATCTTTTACACATGCTCTACCCTCATATCTATAATAATACAGAATCAGACTCCTTCTCCTTGTGAGAGTAGGATATCTTCTTATCATATCCACAAGAATGGGGTGCTGTTATCTTGAACACGGCTCGTTGTCTGGTCGGTCTTCATGAGGTCGGCCATGATAATCTTTTGTGCTGATAGTGTTTCTGCCGATCTTATAGTGATCGGTCATCCGGACCAAAGTGGTCGTCTTTCACATGTTGTTGGTCGGGTCGATTACATGATCTCATCCAGTCAGGGAATTACCCTTTTGCCCTTGTCGTACTGTCTTAAATATTGTAGTGCCTGAAAACACCATCAACATATGTCCCCTAGTTCTCGGTTCCAACAAGTGTGCTAGTTGATGCCGGGAACTATATAATAGTTTTGCTCTGTTTGGAGGTTGATCTGAGGTCGAGAAACGCTTTGTTGTCTCTTTTCCAGCGCCTTGTCTCGAGATACGCAACAGTCACGTCCGCTTAAATGCCCATCAAATCAACTTTAGGGTTTTTTCTAAGTTCGATACTTGTCGAACATCCGACGGGTTCCCGCCAAAACCGATGGTGATGAGCGTCCCAGTCATGACTATAAGAAAGCGAGGCTTTCACTGTTCCTATTTTTTTTCTTTTTGGCAATTTCTCCTTCTCTTCCGAAAACCTTTCTGTGGTCCGTCCAACTCCGTGCTCCCGAAGGTCAACCGTGGTCTTTTTCTTTTTCTTTGCTGTGAATATAAGGATCGGACACCACCGCACCGTACAACCTCCTGCTTTTTTCCGAGAAGAACAAGTAAGTCTTCTGAGCGATCTCTTCTCTTTTGTATGCTGTGAATCTGTTTGTTTATTTTGCTTAGGGAGAGATTTGTGGTTTTTGCTGGGTCTTGCTTTAGGGCACTTTTAGAGACTCCCTATCTAGTTTAGTACGGACACTGTGGGTAGCTCCTCATAGACTGATTCCCCTCCCTTCTCTGTTTTTCTGGGTGTCAGGGATGTCCGACAATAGTTCTTCCTCCGAAAGGCCTGCCAAAATCTCAACTCCCCCTACTGAAGAGCTCTCCTCGGGCTCAGGGGCGCCTAGTGTAGAAGACCTTGACACTACCCCTACTCCCTCTGAGATTGAACAAGACTCCTATCGTCAGAGGATTCCTCGGAAGGACCCAGAACCTGGAGAACTTGGGTCGTCGGCTCTGGATATGAACCGTCCCTCTAAGATAACCGAGGATGATCTGGCGCTGTTGCGGCAACGATACGATATCCCAATAGATATTGCTCTTGAAGTTCCCGGCCCGATGGATCGTGCTAGTCAACCTGATAAGGGCTCGGTGGCACTTCTTCCTGCCTTCTTTGAGTGTGGGCTACGGCTGCCGATGCAACGGTATTTTGCTTGGATGCTTGCTGAGATGGAGATTGCTCCTTGCCAATTAAGTTTAAATAGTTGGAGGATTCTGGCCGGCATATATGTGGTTTGGCATCGGGCAGGTTTGGGTGTACCTTGCTTGGAAGAAGTGAAGAGGTTATATCGTTTGAAATCCAACCCAAAGACTCACTATGGTTGGTATTACCTCTCTGCTTATGACAGCTCGTCCAACCTTGTCCAGAAACTCCCCGACTCCAACAAGAATTTTAAGGACCTTTGGTTCTGGGCTACTGGGGATTGGGGTCGGGTTCTGAGATCGTTTGAGGAGGACGTCTCGGTTCCGGACATCTTCAGGGCTGGAGGTTAGGAGTTTAATGCCCCTTAATTCTTTCTTTATTCCCGTTCTTAGTTTCTTAGGTTTCTGACTTCTCTGGTTCCTCCCAGCTTGTTGGCGAGATGCTCCCAAGGTTTCTCGTCAGGTTCGGAGGTGGGTACATTGGGCTCGGGGGTATGCTGCCCACTGGAGGAAGTTGGTTAATGATGCGGCCTTTGTTGATTCGGGCCTTACTCGGACCGTCCCTCCGGAGGTCTCGGGTCGGATTGGTGGAGGTCTGCTGGCTTCTTTGGTGTTTTTCCCCGTTTTCCTGTTATGTGTTTGATGTCTTTGTTATGTTCTCGGATCCTGATTTCTCTTTCTCCCTTTTTTGTAGGCATGTCGAAGAGGCCAAAGTTTCTTGAAAAGTTGGCCGGTACCATGAAGAAAACCGGACACGTCGATGCTGGAACTTCCCGGGCACAGCCTGATCTTGTTGAGAAGGTGTCTCCAGGACAAGTTCAAACGGGTGCTCGGGGGAAATCTTCCCCTTCTGGCGTGCAGTCATCAGGATCTGCTCGCCTCGTCAGTCCACCGAAGCCCCTTAGGAAGAGGAGGCGTCAGTTTGGGACCGAGGAGACCGAGTTGGTTCAAGAGGAAGAAGAGGAGGAAGCTGCTCCGGTTAAGAGGAAGGACGTCCGTAGGGGGAGGAAGTCCTCTGAAGGCTCCTCCAAAAAACGGAAGGGCTCTGTGGTCCTCGGGGTGGATGACTTGGGAGAAAGCATCCGGGAGGCTACTTCACACTTAGTGCCGGCTTTCAATGAATTGGCCGAGGTGATTCCCCCGGGGGAGGTTTCGAGGTATGAGGATGTATCTCCCGAAGGTGTTGTGACTGAGATGAGTTCTCAGATGGCGAAGGTATTTTCACTTTCCTTCCCGGTTTTTGGGTCTTGGTCCTTTTTGCTTTATGTCTTGACTCCATTTTCCCCTTTTTTTTGTGTGCAGGCCAACTACCTCATGGCCAAGAATAAGGGTCTTCTTCTGACTCTGTTGTCCGAGGGTGGTCAGGCTCAGAGGCTTCAAAATCGTCTCTCCGAAGTGGAAGCAAAATTGGCTGACCGGGAGGAGGTGATCAAGAATCACGAGGCGACCGCCATCGAGAATTTCAAAACGAACAAGGCTCTTAAGGCCGCCGCTGTGCTGGAAAGAAAGCTTGCTGATAATGTCAGGGAGGACCTGAAGGTTGCCCAATCTGAGATTGACGTTTTGAAATGGAAGGTAGCAAGCGCCGAGGCCAAGTTGAAGACCAAGGACGAGGAGGTTGCACGGGCCCGAGATAGTCTTGAGGGGAAAAAGACCGAGCTTGAGGAGAGAGAGATCGATCTCGAGGAGAGAGAGATAGAGCTTGAGAAGAGGAGAGTGAGCTTGAGGCCGAGAAGGAGGCTATCCGCCTTGAGGGAGTTGGTGATTGTGCTGATTTAATTCCGATGGTGCTGCCAAGTCTGAACATGGACCCCATTCGTGCGGCCATCATCTATTGCAAGGGGGATATCTCCGAGGAGGAGTTTCGGAAGTGGCTCCCTTCCCCACCTGAGGAGGCGATGGATCCCGCCCCTATTTCGGTTGTTCCGGCTTCCGAGGCTTCTTATGAAGAACGACCTGAGGTTCCGGCTGCCGGCGAGGACTGCCCTGAGATCCCTCCTCCCGTCCCTGAAGTAGAGGTCTCTCCTGCTGTCGAGGTTGAAGCCTGATGAGTGGTATTTATACCACTATTTCCCACTCATTTGACCTAATGTTTTGTATTGTTTCTCGAGATTTATGAACGTTTTGATGTGTTTTGTTATTATTTTGCAGATAAATAAAGTTTGGACAGAACTGGAGGCAATTTGGGGCAAATCCGGACAAAAATGCGTCAACTGGAATTATTTTGTCTTCTGCGCGTCGCGCCGCGCATAGCCTTGGAGTCGCGACGCTCAGCCTGCGCCGAAGTTGCTAAAATGCGCCGTGGTCAATGGGTCAACAATTTGAAAAGTTTGACTTTGCTAACGTGCGCCGTGCCACGTGTCACCATCACAGAAGACTTGCTAACGTGCGCTGCCACGTGTCACATCCTACGGTGCCGACAATCATCATCTTCGCTATCGTGCGCCTTGCCACGTGTCGACACTCTCAACGATTTGCTAAAATGCGCCGCTGCCACGTGTCAAAATCAGACGCTGCTGACAATCTTCTTCAACATGACGTAAGCGATGACGTCATGAACAGTGCCACGTCATCGGATCTCTTAGCCGCCTCGCCACGTGTCAAGCTGTTATTAAGCCACGTCTCACTGTAGCGCGCGGCGCGACGCGCAGCGAGCGTCGCGACGCGCGTACCCCATCCGCGCCTATAAATAGAGCGCGATGGTTCAGTTTTGTTGTACCATTTCCTCTCCCAAATCCTATGTAATTAGGGAGTTTCTCTCTCTCTCTAAGTTCTTTTTATCTAGTTTTTGTAATTTTTAACTAAGTTCTGTAATAATAATAATTTATTTTCTTTATTTTACAGTTTTTACTACTCATTATGAGGAGGTAACTTCCTTCTGTTAAGGTAAAAGGTAATTCTTTTACTATTACTTCTTAGATTATTCTCCCATAATTATAATATATTCAAGTTTTAAATTGACTTAATCAGGATACCGCCAGATTGGTCGGTGGGTAATAAAATTCATATTCCGCCTTTATGGCTGGTTTATTTTAAATTCCGCCTTTATGGCTGGTTTATTTTCATTCCGCCTATATGGCTGGTTATTTTGATTCCGCCTTTATGGCTGGTTGTTTTTAAAACGATTCCGCCTTTTTATGGCTGGTTGTTTTTAAACTAATTAAATCAAATACCACCGCCTATATGGCTGGATGAAAATGTTTTGCAAAGCTTATATTATATTATGGGAAAATCTAATTAGTATATAGTAGAAGTAATTCCTTTTACCTTAGCAATTTTTTATTAATTCATTTTCAGCATTTATTTTACTGCATTTACTTTATGCAATTTTATTTTAAGTCTTTTAAGTTTTTAGCCCTAATTATGTGTCGTAGCTAAGTTAGTTATCTAGGGTTGTGATGAATTTCAATTAAACTGGTTTATAAGGGTTAGATTATAGTTTGGGTAATTTAAAGATTTATTTATTGAGTCTTAATCTTAATGCTCTTTAATTAACTGGCCATTAATTAAATAGATTAGGTAAACTTAAAATGAACTAGACATAGGGATTTTAAGTTAAGACCTTAGACTCAATAGCCCACGATCTTCCTTGAGGATAGATACCCTTTAATAGATTTCCTTACAGGATAGGAATATACCTGTTGGGCGGGGGTAGCCATAATTGGAACTTGAACTTAATGAATCTAGGTAATGTGGTTGACATAGACATATGGTTCAATTGGATTATACTAGGTATTTGTAATTGACCATCGGAAGAGGCTTTTACATAAGTTAGTGTTCCAGGTTAATAAATTGATATTTTACCCAACTATAATATACTACTTCATCTTTTAAATAATATTGAAATAAATCACAACCCTGGATAGTTTTGAATATTGAATTTCCTTAAATCTACTTTTAAGCAATTTTATTTATTTGTCTTTAAATTTAGAATCGTCGCCATTTCAAATCAATCAAACAACTTGTTAGATACTGGTAATCATTTGGTCCAATAAATTGATAACAAAAAGGTTTTAATTTCCTGTAGATTTCAGCTAACCAGGTACAACCTTTTAACTCTCCTTTTATTGTTTAAGACATTGGGGACAATGTCTCATTTAGGTTTGGGGGAGGGATTTAGTTGATTAGTACCTTGTTTTTAGTTTGTATGTTGTTTTTATTTTTAGTCCAAAATTTTTCGAAAAATACAAAAAAAATTGAAAAATTTTCAAAAATTACAAAAATATTTTTGCATTTTCGTATTTCTGTTTTGACTAAAAAGGTGAAATTGGTAAGAGGTAGCTGAGTAAGGAGTTATCACTCCTGATACGTATCTCAAACCATTTATTTCAAAACAAGTTAATTTTTGTTTATTTCCTTTTAAATTATTTAATTTGTGAATTCTCCATAAATCTGACTAAAATGAATCTTCATATGTTCAGTTGACAGGTATTATGAACTTCCATGGAACATACAGTCATGAGCTAAAAATTGAAAAGTTTGTAATATTCCGTGCTATAGTTTAATTGGAGGAAGCATCTCTAAATAGTGATGGAGTATATAAAAAAAAAAAATGTCCGAGATCCGAGTTATTAAGTCTGTAAGGGTGTTTTAACACCTAGTGCCCTAAAACCAACTGGTTTGGGAGTCACTGGCCCAAAGCTCGCTACATGGATCGAAGATGCTGCAAAAATATATATATCTGAAGTCTGAGTAATTAAGTTCGTAGGGGTGTCTTAACACCTGGTGCCCTAAAGCCAACTGGTTTGGGAGCCACCGACCCAAAGCTCGCTACATAGACGGAAGGTATTGTATATAAATAAAAAAAAAAAATCAAAGAAAAAAATCAGAAAAATCAGAAAATTATTCCATTGCTACAAAAAAGTGTGAAATCTGATAGAACTTTAGGACTAAAATATTACTCTCTTATCAACTGCACTTATGACTGTTGTGGGCAAAAATGAGTTGATTAATATTCTGTAGCTGTGTATATGGAGAATGGTAAAAATAATCGGAGAATTTACTTATTCGGTAATTTAGAAAGAAAAAAAACAACTAGTAACTTGGAGTAGAATTTTCACCTGATTAGTCACTAACTTTCTTTATTCTCTTTTCGCTTGTCTTTTTGCTTTTGTGTGCATTAGTTTTAATACCTTTTTACTTTTGTAAAATATTTGTGGGTATCATTGCTGTAAACCCTCACGAGACTACACTCGTCCACTAGGGACACCTAGGGGTTTAAAGGCTTGTTGCATATGCTAAATGCAACCGTGATCCCTACGAAAGTGGCTTAGTTAAATTTTATTTTCTGTTTTGCTCGAGGACTAGCAAAATGTTAGGTTTGGGGGTGTGATGAGTGGTATTTATACCACTATTTCCCACTCATTTGACCTAATGTTTTGTATTGTTTCTCGAGATTTATGAACGTTTTGATGTGTTTTGTTATTATTTTGCAGATAAATAAAGTTTGGACAGCACTGGAGGCAATTTGGGGCAAATCCGGACAAAAATGCGTCAACTGGAATTATTTTGTCTTCTGCGCGTCGCGCCGCGCAAAGCCTTGGAGTCGCGACGCTCAGCCTGCGCCGAAGTTGCTAAAATGCGCCGTGGTCAACGGGTCAACAATTTGAAAAGTTTGACTTTGCTAACGTGCGCCGTGCCACGTGTCACCATCACAGAAGACTTGCTAACGTGCGCTGCCACGTGTCATCATCCTACGGTGCCGACAATCATCATCTTCGCTATCGTGCGCCTTGCCACGTGTCGACATCTCAACGATTTGCTAAAATGCGCCGCTGCCACGTGTCAAAATCAGACGCTGCCGATAATCTTCTTCAACATGACGTAAGCGATGACGTCATGAACAGTGCCACGTCATCGGATCTCTTAGCCGCCTCGCCACGTGTCAAGCTGTTATTAAGCCACGTCTCACTGTAGCGCGCGGCGCGACGCGCAGCGAGCGTCGCGACGCGCGTACCCCATCCGCGCTTATAAATAGAGCGCGATGGTTCAGTTTTTGTTGTACCATTTCCTCTCCCAAATCCTATGTAATTAGGGAGTTTCTCTCTCTCTAAGTTCTTTTTATCTAGTTTTTGTAATTTTTAACTAAGTTCTGTAATAATAATAATTTATTTTCTTTATTTTACAGTTTTTACTACTCATTATGAGGAGGTAACTTCCTTCTGTTAAGGTAAAAGGTAATTCTTTTACTATTACTTCTTAGATTATTCTCCCATAATTATAATATATTCAAGTTTTAAATTGACTTAATCAGGATACCGCCAGATTGGTCGGTGGGTAATAAAATTCATATTCCGCCTTTATGGCTGGTTTGTTTTAAATTCCGCCTTTATGGCTGGTTTATTTTCATTCCGCCTATATGGCTGGTTATTTTGATTCCGCTTTTATGGCTGGTTGTTTTTAAAACGATTCCGCCTTTATGGCTGGTTGTTTTTAAACTAATTAAATCAAAATACCGCCTATATGGCTGGATGAAAATGTTTTGCAAAGCTTATATTATATTATGGGAGAAATCTAATTAGTATATAGTAGAAGTAATTCCTTTTTACCTTAGCAATTTTTATTAATTCATTTTCAGCATTTATTTTACTGCATTTACTTTATGCAATTTTATTTTAAGTCTTTTAAGTTTTTAGCCCTAATTATGTGTCGTAGCTAAGTTAGTTATCTAGGGTTGTGATGAATTTCAATTAAACTGGTTTATAAGGGTTAGATTATAGTTTGGGTAATTTAAAGATTTATTTATTGAGTCTTAATCTTAATGCTCTTTAATTAACTGGCCATTAATTAAATAGATTAGGTAAACTTAAAATGAACTAGACATAGGGATTTTAAGTTTAAGACCTTAGACTCAATAGCCCACGATCTTCCTTGAGGATAGATAACCCTTTAATAGATTTCCTTACAGGATAGGAATATACCTGTTGGGCGGGGGTAGCCATAATTGGAACTTGAACTTAATGAATCTAGGTAATGTGGTTGACATAGACATATGGTTCAATTGGATTATACTAGGTATTTGTAATTGACCATCGGAAGAGGCTTTTACATAAGTTAGTGTTCCAGGTTAATAAATTGATATTTTACCCAACTATAAGATAACTACTTCATCTTTTAATAATATTGAAATAAATCACAACCCTGGATAGTTTTGAATATTGAATTTCCTTAAAATCTACTTTTAAGCAATTTTATTTATTTGTCTTTAAATTTAGAATCGTCGCCATTTCAAATCAATCAAACAACTTGTTAGATACTGGTAATCATTTGGTCCAATAAATTGATAACAAAAAGGTTTTAAGTCCTCGTGGGATCGATACTTTTTATACTACTTGAACGATACGTACGCTTGCGTTATACGTGTGTGTTTACGCCGGTCAAAGCCACAGTCCCTCCTCCCGATGCCGAGCCGCTTCTCCCGCCACCTGAACCATCTGAGGAAGAAATTCCTGCCCCTGTGCGGGCTGAATGAAAAAGGGTAACCCTACCGGGGCCCTATGTACACTTTAATTAATTTTTGTAATAACATTACAATTTGTATTTTGACATACACTTATATATATTTATGTATGTTTCCTGTTTCTTTCTTATTTTTTCTTCTATGCTTTCTTTTGTTTGCCTGGATGTTCCGAGACCTTTTCGGAGTTTAACATGAGGTGGATGGGCATAACCCGGCCCCGAGCTGATGATGGAATCTGGACCCGGGGGAATGTCACGTCCCCAGTCCAAAGGAGTTGTCTTGGTGGGACGTAACCCGACCCCGAGCTGTGTGGGACACTTGGTTCTGGGGGAATGTTACCTCCCCAAACCAAATGAGTTGTCTCGGTGGGACGTAACCCGACCCCGAGCTGTGTGAGGCACTTGGTTCTGGGGGAATGTTACCTCCCCAAACCAAAGGAGTTGTCTCGGTGGGACGTAACCCGACCCCGAGCTGTGTGAGGCACTTGGTTCTGGGGGAATGTTACCTCCCCAAACCAAAGGAGTTGTCTCGGTGGGATGTAACCCGACCCCGAGCTGTGTGAGGCACTTGGTTCTGGGGGAATGTTACCTCCCCAAACCAAAGGAGTTGTCTCGGTGGGATGTAACCCGACCCCGAGCTGTGTGAGGCACTTGGTTCTGGGGGAATGTTACCACCCCAAACCAAATGAGTTGTCTCGGTGGGACGTAAACCGACCCCGAGCTGTGTGAGGCACTTGGTTCTGGGGGAATGTTACCTCCCCAAACCAAAGGAGTTGTCTCGATGGGATGTAACCCGACCCCGAGCTGTGTGAGGCACTTGATTCTGGGGGAATGTTACCTCCCCAAACCAAAGGAGTTGTCTCGATGGGATGTAACCCGACCCCGAGCTGTGTGAGGAACTTGGTTCTGGGGGAATGTTACCTCCCCAAACCAAAGGAGTTGTCTCGGTGGGACGTAACCCGACCCCGAGTTGTGTGAGGCACTTGGTTCTGGGGGAATGTTACCTCCCCAAACCAAGTGGCCTCGGCGGAACGAAATCCAGCCCCGAGCCGACTAATGAAAATGGCCTCGGCGGAACGAAATCCACCCCGAGCCGACTAATCCCCTGGGACTTATTCAGAAGGGAAATGAATCATCCTTTGAAGCCCTACCGAAACTGGCACGGGCGTCCCCCTGCTAGACCGGTGAAAAATGAAAACAAGTTTCTAAAAAAAGGTGGGGGTGACTTAGCACCTATCCAAAAAAAAAAAAACGTTTTTTGCAAAAAATAACAACAGGGATGGCTCAAAACAGCGTCCTGTCCGAGGCCTCCAAAACACAATTCTGAATCTTTCAATTCAGCGTCCCGGCGAACCAGGATTCGGATCAGAAGAGCGTATGAATGGTAAGGGTACATCCTCTACACGTCGGTTCACTCGGGAGCCTGTGTATTGTATGAGGGCTCCTCCTTACCACGCTGGAGTAGGCACACGCCACAAGGGTATACGCCTCCCCGTGCTGTGCCTCCCGCGGATCCGGATGATGAATGGATCAAAGAGTGTCCGGGATACTAAGGGTATGTTCCTCCTTAGGCCCGGTATCACTGGAGTTAGCAATCGTCACGGGGGTGTCATTATCCCCCGTGCTATGCTTTCCCACAGATCCATTACATCGGGCAGGTGAGGATCAGAAGAGTGTTCGACACATTAAGGGCATGTTCCTCCTTATGTTCGGTAACACTGGAGTAAGCAATCGCCACAGGGGTATCATCCCTCCCTGTGCTATGCTTCTCACGGATCCATTACATCGGGTATGTCCCTGAGGACCCTGAGCTAGAGAGATACTTGGCTCTGGGGGAATGTTCCGTCCCCAGACTAATGAGCATGACTCGGTGGGACGTAACCCGACCCCGAGCTGAAAGAGGTACTTGGCTCTGGGGGAATGTCCCGTCCCCAGACCAATATGCATGACTCGGTGGGACGTAACCCGACCCCGAGCTGAAAGAGGTACTTGGCTCTGGGGGGATGTCCCGTCCCCAGACCAATATGCATGACTCGGTGGGACGTAACCCGACCCCGAGCTGAATATGGCTTCGGCGGAATGAAATCCAGCCCCGAGCTGATTAATGAAGGGGCCTCGGTGGAACGCAATCCAGCCCCGAGCCGAAAGACGTACTTGGCTCTGAGGGAGTGTTCTGTCCTCAGACCAACGTGCATGACTCGGTGGGACGTAACCCGATCCCGAGCCGGATAACTGAATGACCTCGGTGGGGCAAGGTCAAGCCCCGAGCTGCCCAAGTCTTTATTGCTTGGTCGTTTCATTTTGTATTTAGGTGCTAAGTTTGTCCCCGGTTTTTGAGTAGGTCTTTCTATTTATGTTTTAAGAAAGTAGCCGAGAACCTTTTTTTTTTTGAAAAGAGAAAGTTTTTTATTCATGTTTCGGGGACAAACTGCCCTTTTTCAGTTGAATTGGCGGCCACATGCTCTTTGTCTGGTCGTCATAACCTCGTGGTCAATGTATTTGTTCAGATACCCGTTTCGTGCTAGATCCTCCATTTGTTCTCGCAGATCTTTACATCCGTCGGTTGCATGTCCTTTGGAATTGTGGTGTACACAATAAGCTTTTTGGTTCCTTCTGTCCGGGGGAAACCTCCTTTGGTCGGGTTCCACTAAGAGGCCTTTCCCCTGGATCTCCATGACAATTTATCCCAGTGGTTTCTTTAGGGGAATGTATGCATCTTCCCTGACCACGTGGTTTACTTGGGCCGGCGCCCTTCTCTCCTGATTGTCCCTGTGCAGTGGCTTGAATTCTTTGTGTTTCGGGGGTGGTCTTCTGGATTCTTTTTCTGTTCGGCGATGGGCGCCCTCCCTTGTGGTTCTATCCCTGATGTTGTTCCCTTTCCGGGACACTTTCTCTTCGTTCTCTAACAAAACGAACTTCCGGGCCACCTCCAGGGCGGTGGCGTAGTCCGGGGTGTCCTGGATCCTTAGGTGGGTCCATAGTCTTCCGACCCTCAAGGCTCATTTCAAGCTTTCCAGAGCTTCAGGGGATTCATACCCTCCGACTTCGAGTACCATATTATGGTACCTTTCAATAAATATCTTCAGAGGTTCATCGTCTCCTTGCTTCATAAGCCGGAGTTCTCCAATCGTCTTTCTGGGGACCCAAGCCCCTTTGAAGTGTCGTATGAATGACTTCTTCAGTTGCGTGAAGCTGCTGATGCTTCTTGGGGCTAAGCTCCTGTACCATATAATGGCTGGTCCGGCCAGAGTTAGGGGGAACACTTTGCAGATGGCGTCCCCTGTTACCCCTTGCACTTCCATCAGCAGGGTGAAACTTTCAATGTGGGTCTTAGGGTCGGTATGGCCCTTGTACGGTGTCATGGTCGGCATGTTAAATCTCTTTGGGAATTTCTCCCATTTTATTTCCTCCGTGAGGGGGGACTCATCTTTGACGTCCTGGATCCCTCTGTTTGCGTTGGGGTATACTCCCCATTTGACCAGCTCCTCCCGTAACCAAGATTTCATACCGTTGTCCCTGGTTCCATGCCGCCCTCTGAGGTTTCTTTTCTTTCTGCTATCTTGGGAGCGGCGCTTCTCAGGGTCGGCGTCGTCCCGCACCTCTTCGGTATGTTCTTTTCCTCTCCTCCGGGTACTGTGAGGGCTATCGTAGGAGGGATCTGGTGATGATTTGTCATCTTCCTCCTCCCATGTGTCCTCGGTTTGGGAATCCCTTTGTACTACCACGGATCTCACCCTGTAGGGTTCCCTCCTTTGAGGTCTGTCGTCTTCGCTTGTATCAACAATTCTCTTTCCTTCCGCTATCTCACTCCTTCGCCGGCTAGTCCCGGCCTCGAATTTTCGTCGCGTGCTCCTTCCATCCTTTCCAACCGGTCTACTATGGTTTTTAGTAGAGTTTGGTTTTCCTCCCTTTCCTTCCTAAGGTTTTCCTCGATCTTTTCCATCCAGTCTGCAGCCGAGCTCCCTGATGATTGTTGGTTTCCGCCTTCTGCCATTTGTCTTATTACGCGAGTTGCTTTTTGTAGAGTTCCCCACAGACGGCGCCAACTGTTGACGGCTGATTTTGGTCTCGGGGTAATATGGGAATATCACCTCCGACGTAATCCTCCTTCAACGGTGAATTTGTTTGGTTATGGGGGACCAAAAGCAAATTTAGCGAGAGACGGGAAAACACACCAATCGACAAGAGATTTAACGTGGTTCGGTGGATTTTGGGATTCGACCTACGTCCACGACAAGAACAGGGTGGTACTTTTTATTACTCAAATACACTCCTCGGGTCTCTTCTTTGCTTTTACAAATCGGAGCTTGATGATTCTAATCCCTCACTCTTGTGATGATTTTCAGATATCTTTTACACATGCTCTACCCTCCTATCTATAATAATACAGAAATTAGACTCCTTCTCCTTGTGAGAGTAGGATATCTTTCTTATCTTATCCACAAGAATGGGGTGTTGTTGTCTTGAACACGGCTCGTTGTCTGGTCGGTCTTCATGAGGTCGGCCATGATAATCTTTTGTGCTGATAGTGTTTCTGCCGACCTTATAGTGATCGGTCATCCGGACCAAAGTGGTCGGTCTTCACATGTTGTGGTCGGGTCGATTACATGATCTCATCCAGTCAGGGAATTACCCTTTTGCCCTTGTCGTACTGTCTTAAATGTTGTAGTGCCTGAAAACACCATCAACAATATGGTTAGAAATAATAGCCATTAATACATTAGCTAATAAATGATGATATTGGAAACAAAAGATATGAATTAATAAGATGGTCAAATGACATGTCAATTGCCCCACTTTGAAATATATGGAAGAGTCAGTGCTGGACTAGCCGAAAATCAAAAGCTCGTTAACACTTGGTGAAGAGCCGAGAGAAGTAGTCCAATTATCTGACATGTTGATGACCCACGAGTATGATGTCGATGGCCCGAGGTAGAGCGGATCTGAAATCACAGTCCCTCCATCTTGTTAAGGGTTTTATATTGATTCTATTAAAGGCTTTTTTATTGTTTAACATTTTCATCAATTTTTTTTAATAATTTTTTAAGAATATTGAGATACGAGTTTCGAATATATTTTTATTCTTAAATATGTGAAATGTTAACTTTATTCTTCATGATTAATTATCATTAAATCTTGATTATTTATGATTTCTCGCAAATCACTCAATCTTTAAACGATTTATTGTGAATTTCTGATTAACTTGCCGAACTATGAACTCTCTATTTACTGTATCAGTCTTACTTATTGGTTTGGCCTAATCAGTTTTTTTTTTTTTTATTATTTTTTTTTTAAACCCACTCATAAAAGTCAATTTTTACCTTTTCTAAATTTACAAAACTTGATATTTATTTGAAAAACGTAACTTTGACCGACGGACAAGGCAAAGTAGTAGCCCTCAACCTGGTAAAATTTTTGAACTTGAATGGTTTGTTATTTTTTAATTTAAAGTTTGAATTTTATTAGATATATTTTTGTGAGGTTATATCTCATAATATAAAAATTAATAATTTATTGTGATCTGAGAAATTTCTGAAAACAAATAACACAAATCTTAGAAATTAAATTAATTGATATTCGCGTAAATTGATTCGGACACTGGTTATCATAAAAAAAAAAAAGTAGCAGCTCTTTATTGATTTATTTTCGAAAACAACCTGATATTTACTTTGAACCATGAATAAATTAAAATAATAAAAAATTGAAAACAACCGCTTCCCAAAATGTTATTTAAAAATTAAAAAATCCAATAGGGATTAGGAGGTAGCCTTTGTCAGCTTTCTATCAACTGATTAATACTGAAGAAACCAATTTGTTTGACATTTAAATCGCCTTCTTCCTCAGAAAACAAACAAACAAAATTCTATAATTTCAGGATTAAGAGATTAAACATAAATTAATCCAGATTTTGACTCCCACCCAGCATTTGTTTTTGCAGCCGAGGCAAGTTTCTTCATCTCTGTGTTTCTTTTCTTTTTTCTTTTTTCTATTGGGTTACATGTAAATCGTAAATCATGTAGGGTAGATGTTTTTTTTTTTTTTTTTTTTTTTTTTTTTGGCGTTTTGGTATGTTGCTTAATGTTTGATGGAATTACCTAAATTTGATTTGTTTCTATCATCAATATTTTTATGTTTTTGATGGAGTTTTTATTGACTGAAAAATGTTGTAGCTAATTCGTTTATGTATATGTCGATAGAATTAGATATCAACCATTAAAGAAATTAAAATTTCTTGCATTCGAAATGGAGAAATTTTTGTATGGAATCGGTACATCACGTAATTAATGTAACATTTTCAATCTGAAAATTAAAATTTTCTCTTCAAAATGAAGGATATTTAAAATAAAGATGAGGAAATAACAGACTCCAGTTATGTGATCACGATTTCCCTAACATATGTGAGGAGCTAGTTAAGATATTATTGTAGGCTGTTAAAGGCGCCACTTAGCGGGTTTTTCAAACAGTTGTTTAGGCGGGCATAGGCGACGTTTAGGTAAAATTCTGTATTTTGACTAGTTAACCCGTCCTTTGACCTTTCAAAAGCCAACAGGCCTTATCCTGCCTACCGCCTTTGACAGCATAGATTTTATTTATCAACACTTGGATTCCTTTGTTTTACTCGGCTTTTGTATTGAGTGGCCGATTCCATGAAAGGAAAATTTATCTGGATAACATAGAAATTGAAAAGTGACATACTGAAATGCTCTTTTTAACTTTGATGCAGAATATTTTTGCGGGTGACAATTTAACTGAGGACTTGCAGAGCGGCTCCAGCACACATGGACCAAAGTACTTAATGTTTCTTGATTATGAGTGTCTGTGTACTTTATTTACTTTTTATTTTATTAATAACTGCATGGTATTACACTTGTTAATTTGGAAACTGAGTAATATTTGAGTGATTGTCTAGTCTCCAGCATCTTTGAGATGGTAGGTAAATGAAATGGCCAAATGGTAGCTTTTCCGTGGAAAGACATTCTACAATTTATATCGGGACAGATTCTTGCAGTAGTAAAAGCAAAATGATCAATATGAAAAGATAAAAGCAGTCACTT
Organism: Zanthoxylum bungeanum; assembly: GCA_019454045.1. Lineage (NCBI taxonomy): Eukaryota > Viridiplantae > Streptophyta > Magnoliopsida > Sapindales > Rutaceae > Zanthoxylum > Zanthoxylum bungeanum. The sequence continues at coordinate 44,675 of SKCR01042355.1, forward strand.
ACTTTGTTATCTAATAAAAGCAGTCACTTACTTTGTTACCTAATAAAAGCAGTCACTTATTTGTTATCTACAATTTATAATGCTCTTGGTGTCACAGGTACTAATATCAGTGAGACAGAGGATTTCAAAAATGGCCTTGAGTTGGTGAAATCAGTTTCCGATAAGCATCTCGATCTTTTGAGGCCAGCTGCTCGTTATTATTCAGTAACTAAAGGTAATGATCCTGCATGGTGTTCCTTTCCAAGTTTATAACTAGATCAAATATCCATTTATTTGCTTGTTTCATTGTCCATCTGTTCATGTCTTGTATGTCTCCATAATCTACTTATGTGTTGCTCCCGCCACTGAATTGAAAACCTTGGAATAAATATAGTCCGTTATCATATTAGAGACTCCTATGTGTGCAATACCACCTAGAATCCTTTGAATTATCCCAGCGATGAATTGTATGTGCCTTGAATGGAAAGACTTCAAAATTCTGTTGATTTTGCTATTTTTCCATAAAAATCTAGCTTAATTTCTTCTCTGTATGTAATGAAACTTCTTTTGCACCTGAGATTTCCTTTTTCCCCATTCAATTGCATTAATCTTGCTGAATTATGCTTCTTGTATCTTGATTTTATATCCCTGTCCAAACTTGGAATTTCATCAATCTGCTCCATTGGTCTATTAAATCTGATCTCTCACATATCACATATTCAAATTGTGCATTTTATTATATGCTTGTTTAAATGTACTGAGAAAATCTTTTGTAATGATGAGCAAAGCACCAGATGCTGCTGATCCCGAAGAAGGGAGATATACCCTCATTAGAGATTCGGAGGACTTCCAAATAGGGATTTATGACAAACCCCTTCCATGCTTTGGCTGTGGGATTGGATGGTTTTCGTGAGTATTTTTTATTCATTTTGCTCTCCCAAACCAAATTTTCTTAGTCTAATTTTTATCTTTCGTTACAGATTTCTTTTGGGATTTGTGTTTCCACTGATGTGGTACTATGGGACATTCCTTTATTTCGGAAATCACTACCGCAAAGATCCTAGGGAGCGAGCAGGCCTGGCTGCTTCTGCAATTGCTGTGAGTTCTCTCTCATGTGAATGCACGAATAACTATCACATCTAATCATTGATAAAGAATGCTGGATGTCTTACTAGTTTTGCACCCATTTCAAGATTTAATACTTACATCTTCAACAACGTAGTTGTTTTTATATTACACTATTGTTGCAGGCGATGACATGTTCTGTTGTGTTGGTCGTAGTGGCGTTTCGACTAATTTAATCCTGTTTCCAATTCCAAGCCTCTTCCAAACACAGTTATGCAAATAGAGAAGAGAGTTGAATGTAGATATAAATGTTCGCTCAGAAGAAGTCACAATGCCCGCCCCTCGGGAAACTAAACCTTCCGGTCCTTGGGAACACGTATGTATATTAAGTGAATGTTACAGTTTACACTTTATAGGAAGCACAGAAGAATTCATTTATAGGCTTTCACAGACGGGTGAAATTTGAAGCATACATTTCTTTGGAAAAAAATCTGATGAAATCATCATAAACGGAAATAAGTTGTTCATGTTGTTTATATACATTGCTGGATGCGCTTTATGGCTTTATCTCGATTCTCACTGCAGATCCTAACCATAATTTGATATTAATTTCAAGAAAGCTGAAATTGTTACCTCAATTGAATGCAAAATTCTGTGCTCTTGACTGGTAGCAAGTTGCAAGTGCAATTATCAAGAGATTTAAAACACTTTTATTTTTGAGAAAATAAAAGTATTTTTAAACTGGCACAAGTTTCCCAAATGCATTACTTTTAATATTTTGTCAAAATTATTAATTCACAAGTTCTGAATGTCATATTTACCTAGTATGACCAACATTATTTCAGGGCCAGAACTTTATGAAGCACTTAATAACTTTTTAATTTTATAATCTACTTTGAGATGAGGTTAAAATTTGGAATTCAAAATCATTTCAGTGACCTAAATTTTTTATGCCTTTGCACCATAACTTATACCTTTTATTGGACATAGAATGAAAGCAGCTACTCGAAACCCAAAAGAGAAGAAAATAGGGAATTGTAACAATTCCCTTTCTTTTGGAAACGTGCGAGTGAATGATTTTCAAACCCACAACGAAACCATACCGTTGGCAAAGATATTAAGTCGGTGGAATCAATCAACGGACTGGATTTTGTACTAGTTCAATTAGTCTCGGCAGAATTCTACGAAACCGACGTTATCTCTTGAGCCGCACGATTTCAGCTGAGAGACACGATGTTAGCTCTGACATCACTTATTACGACTCAATGGGTAGAACCTGGGATGGCAGTGGGGTAGGTAGGGTAGGGTATGGTGCGAGTTTTCCATTACCAAACTCGCACCCGCATATGTAAATAAATTACCAAACCCGCACCATACCCGTTGCGGGTTTTAATTTTCATTACCAAACCCGCATCGCATATAAAAATAAATTACCAAACCCGCATTGGTACCCAACGGATTTTTTGAGGGTTTTTAAAATATTGAATTACTTTGTGTTCTTAATAATATAATTTTTTTAATTAAATAATTTATTTTTAATTGCTAGCTGTAGTTTTCACATTTGTTTTTCATTTGACATATACAACATGCAATGTATGTATATACAGTACATGAATAACAAAATGTATGAAAAACTCAGTACCATATATTTATTTTTTCATATAAACATAATTAAAACGAGTTCTTCCATTCATAATTATAATGATCTAAGTTAGTCAACTCAATCGGCAATAAGCTAAAAAATAATCATCAACCTTTGGTCATATTTTTTTATGCCAAGTGTAATGAAAGTGATGCTTAGAAGGCTCAAGTGGTGTAAGTGTAATGAAGAAGCAGGAAAGCTACTGAAGTTGCAGCAAACACTAGCTTATTTTGCTCCTCTCCCGTTTATGATCATGTGAACTTAATCCAAATTTTTGTATTATAATTTTATTAACAAGTGTGATTAAAAAAAAAACAATAATAGTTATGAAAAAAAATCTTCAGTTGGGCAGGTTGCGGGCTGCAGCTAAGTGTGAGTGTGGAACTGTGGATTAGTGTTTTAGGTTTAGGTTTTGTTAGTTGTTTTTATATGAATGTTTTTTTATATTGTCCTAAAAATATTAATTAATAAAAATAATACTGCGGGTATGCGGCGGATTCTGCTTTAAATTACCAAACCCGCACCGCACCTACTATTATATTTACCAAATCCTACCCATTATGGGCGGGTTTTTACGGGTTTGCGAGTAAAATTGTCATCCCTAGATAGAACTCATCCTTAACGGCCATCTTATAAGGAAAGAGTATCCAAAGATTAATAAACCACCAACCAATCTCATACTTGACTAATATGAGATAAACAAACCACAACACAATTAGAGCATGAAGTCATACACATACTCCACAGTTTAATTCAAAACCAAATAGAAGAACGTTTTCATAACCTGCATAAATTAGAACCAGCATATCCCAATGATATGATCCTAAGTACGAGAATGAGGTATTATCTAAGTTTAAAAACTCAAGATACATCAAGAAAAAGGTTCTTGGTCAAATTCCATCAAAAAGTTTTAAGAGAAGACCACTTAGGTAATGACAACGGGATTTGCGTAGTCATCGTATTTTGGACATAACGTTCTCATCAGATGTTCAATTTTGGTTATTCGAGTTGCGTTAGAAAGAAGACTCAAAGATCTACAACTTTGTAGTTCAACTCAAAGAAAAATTCAGACTCTTTCCTAGTCAATATTCAGTCGTAATAAATCTCTATAGCTTTAGATTATATATTTTTAATTTTATATTATATTTAAGTGATGTGATGAACTCTAATGTTATTTTAAAAGGTCATGCATGAAATTTAATTCTTATTTAGATTATGATTTAGTTTTATTATTTCAATTATGATTTCTTTAAAGTATTTTACTTTAATTAGTTTTTATTTGTTTAAGTTAACTTAGAATTTTACAAGGGCATATTTAAATGTGTTTTCAGTTTGTGATTTTGGTGGAGAATTTTGAATAAAGAATTGTCATCGGCTTTTAACACCCTCTTGTGTGCAAGAGTGGACTCTCTCATAGTTCTTTGAACCCTTATCAAGACTTATCAAAGAACTAGCGACTCTTTGTGGTGTCTTTAAATTTCGTTAGGAAGATTGTTTCAAGAATACATAAGGATTGAGGTTCGACTTGATCTTGGAGAGGTCTTTATTTCCTAACAAAACGGGTTCAAGGTTCTGACAAGAAATAAAGAAGAGTTTTTAAGAACAATTTTATTTGGAGTATAACTTGATCTTGGAAGAATTTTATTCTTACAAAATCATGATTTGTGGTTCTTGGAGTTCGTTCAATTACGTGGGGTTGTCTAGGAATTCAATTCTACGGTAGTTTCCGTCAGTTGGCATCAATAGCTCAGAGTTACAAGGTCAGGATTTTCTATCTTTAATTACTTTCTTTAGGATTTTTTGTTCAATCTTAAGTTAAATTTTGGTTTTTATATTCTTTTTAAGTCTTAGTTGTTTATTTATTTGATTTAATCTTAAATATTGCATCTTTATTATATTATTTTGTGTTTGTTTGAATCAAAAGATTACAAAAATCCAAAAAAAAAAAATATATGTTCATTAAAAAAAAAATATGTTCATTATCTTTCAGTTTTTGTGAAGTTTCTTAGTGTCTTTGCGTATTATTTAGGGTCCTAAGTTAGTCTTGCGTGTTTGAGTTAAAAACATATGTTTAATTTTTTTTTTGAAGTTAGTATTATTCTTGTGTTCTTGTTATTTAAGAGTCTTTAAATTGTTATTGAATTAATAAAATATCAAAATAAAAAAAATCAATTATTCTTGAGTTATTTTTTGGTTTCGAGGACGAATCCTTTTGAGAAGAGAGGAAATGATGTGATCCAAAGTATGAGAATTGAGTATTATCCAAGTATAAAATACTCAAGATACATCAAGAAAGAAGTTCTTGGTCAAATTCCATCAAAGAGTTTCAAGAGAAGACCACCTAGGCAATGATAGTGGGATTTACGCAATCATCGTATTTTAGTCATAACTTTCTCATCCGATGTTCAATATTGGTGATTCAAGTGGCGTTAGAAAGAAGACTCAAGGATCTACAACTTTGTAGTTCGACTTAAAGATCAGTTCAAACTCTTTTCTAGTCCAAATTTAATTGAAAAAGATCTCTATAGCTTTAGATTATATATTTTTAATTTTTGGTTATGTTTAAGTGATGTGCTGAACTCTAATGTTATTTTTAAAGCCCATGAATAAACTTTAATCTTATTTAGCTTATGATTTAGTTTTATTAGTTCAATTAGAAGTTCTTTTAATTATTTTAGTTTAATTAGATTTTCTTGCTTAATTTAACTTAAAATTTTATAAAGACCTATTTAAAAGTGTCTTTAGCTTGTAATTTTGGTGCAAGATTTTAATAAAGAATAGTCATTGATGTTTAACAATTTAGTGTGTATGAAAATGGATTTTCTCATGGTTATTTATTGAACCCTTATCAAGACTTATTAAAAAACTAGCGATTCTTTGTGGCATATTTAAATTTCGCTGGGAAGATTGCTTCAAAAATATATAAGGATTGTTAGAGGCAAGTTCTCTAGAGGTTCGACTTGATCTTGAAGAGATTTTGTTTCCTAACAAAATGAGTTCAAGGTTCTGAGAAGAAATAAAGAAGGGTTTTCAAGAACAGATTTCCTGGGGGTCTAACTTGATCTTGCAAGGATTTTTACAAAATCACGATTCGTGATTCTTAGTGTTCGCTCAATTACATAGGGTGCCTAGGAATTCAATCCTATGATTTTTTTAGTTAGTTGGTATCAAGAGCTCAGGATACCAAAGTCAAGTTTTTCTATCTTTAATTACGTTCTTTTGGATCTTTTTGTCGTCTTAGGTTAAGTTTTGGTTTTTATATTCTTTTTAAGTCTTAGTCGTTTTTTTACTTGATTTAATCTTAAATCTTGCATCTTTATTATATTATTTTGTGTTTTTTGAGCTAAATATTACAAAAATTCAAAAAATAATCATGTTCATTATGTATCAGTTTTGTCAATTTGTTAGTGTCTTTTACGTCTTATTTAGGGTTCTAAGTTAGTCTTGCATATTTGAGTCAAAAATATCAGTTTCAGTTTTTTTAAGAGTTAGTTTGGTTTTTATGTTTTTCTTTTGTGTTCTTGTTATTTAATAGTCTTTAAGTTCTTGAATCAATAAAATATTAAAAAAAAAAAGAGAAAAGTTTCAATTATTCTTGATTTTAGGTTTGAATTCGAGGACAGATCATTTCGAGGAGAGAGAGAATAATATGATTTAAGAATCACACGAACATTAAAAAGCTTTAATTTATATTGACATCTCATAACTTCACTTTGCTTGGAAAGTTTCTTTCTTTTTTAAAAAAAAATTCACAATTCTTTATAATACATTCTATTTAGAAAACATTCTTTAAAAAAAATCCTTTTCGGAAAACTTATGTTTGAAACTCCCTTTCTTTTTTTTTGTTCTAGAAAACTCTTTTACTAAAAATCTGTTTTCTGAAAACTCATTTCTGAAAATCTTTCTTTTTCTTGTACTTCTCTCTAAAACCGTCTTTCTAAGTTCTTTTCTAAAACTCTTTTCTGAAAACTGAAATCTGAAATCATTTTTTCTGAAAACCGAATCTCCGCCCGTAGGCGCATCTCCACCCGTAGGCGCATCTCCGCCCGAAGGCCATCTCCGCCCAGGAATATACCATCTGAGTGTTGAGGATCTAGAGGCGTCCCCCAGTCCTCCACATGTGCACATGTGTCTAAATCCGTCAATTCCAATTAGTGTACAACTGGGATGGGTCAAATCCCAAATCCCGAATCCATATGAAATCCGTCAATTCCAACAATGTACAACTGGGATGGGTCAAATCCCAAATCCCGAATCCATATGAAATCCGTCAATTCCATATTTGTTTATAAAATCTCACTGGGATGGGTTTATACCTCGATCCCGATAAAATCCATTAAAATTTTTGTTTTGAAAACTTTTAAAACTGTTCAAATGCTTTAAACTTTAAAATCAGTTTCAACTGCAATTCAGAAAAGATTACCCAATATGCATGTTCAATGCATTATGCTTTCATTCACTCAATACATGTTTTCATGCTTACTTATACTCTATATGCTACTGCTATCACATATGCACATATATGCATGCGTACATACATATTCATAACTCATACTTATACATATACTCGAGTAAAGTTAATTTATATTTTCTTATATCATACACATACTTATATATATGCTATCATGTACACACATAAATCCATAACATTCAACAGTGTGCCAATTCACACTACCTGCTTCCATTCGTATAGGTTTATGCTTACACCCATATACTACGAAATGTGTCTATTTATCATTCTTACGCACATATCATCATACTATTATTTGATCTGATGATCATGGTCAAATCACACATCATCACCCATGTCCACATATCAATCACATTCCATGGCTCGCATTCAAGTTTGGACATACATTTATAGCACGTACCTGTGTTCCATATTTACCTCACGTTTCTAAGCATTGGCACAATTAACAATACATCATATCTCATACCAGTGCATTCATATTGAAGTTAATTCACACTACGAGGAAATACATTCTCATCATAAGTACATATATTCACAACACATACAAATATGCATATTCATGCTTTATCCAATACATTCACAGACCCACTCAACAAAATGGCATCATTATATATTCTTGCATTTGTAACTCCAATCAAGTTTTACTTTCATAGTCTATATTTTTTTTTTAAATTTCTGAGTTTACATTAAATGTCCAATTTCACATGCATTCCTTATCTCGTATTTGCTAAATCTTTGTCTATCCCAATTTTCATTTATATTACCAAGTATCATTTCTATAACACGATAAAACATATCTATAATTACGCTTAGGTATAAATTCCCAAATCTCAAATTCTAGGGTTTACTGCCCAAGTCTCAAAATTTTGCATATTACTTTAATTTAACCAATTTCTTTCTATGTGGAGTCTCTAGAACGACCTATCATGTTCATTGTCAATTTCTTATCCCAATTTTCAAACTTATCTTAACTCTAACCCTTCAATATCAAACAACCCAAGGAAATCATCACATAGTGTACTTACCTGGACTCCAACGTTATCCGAGTTTGATACCTTCTATTGTCACCATCAGGTATCCAAAACATGTACACATCAACTCCACTTCCTTTAATTCACAAGTATATTAAACTCATCAGTGTCAGAATACTCATTCACTTTATCATATCATGCACTTTATTTTCCCTATGCATTCATCATTAACACACATTCTTTATCTACTTCACAAGTCATCAAACAATGCATTAGCATATACCTTTATTACTACCAATCGTTATTTCAATTCACAAAGACACAAACCCCATTCCATTATTACCCAATTCGGCCAATATACACATTTTCAAGTTTAGCACTTTTCAATTCATTTTCATTATCATGCATGAACATTCATCCGCATACGCATTATTCATCATCAAGCCATTATCAAATCATGCAAATCATCCCCACAAACATATATCAAACTTGATCAAACCATAAAACACAACTTACTAATTTTTGCCATGTTTTCCAGCAGTGTTACTACTTGAACAGGTCTCGGTTTCTTCATCCTTTCAGGAGAAATTTAATTCCAATTGAAAAACCACTTTACAGGAATTTAGTTAACATCTAAATGAACAAAACTCATACTTACCACTTAGCCTAATTCAGCTCCTAAGGTCCTCATATTAATTGATTTACAGCTAGCTGCCTGCATGAAAATCTGACAGACCCAGCCCCAATCATCATGCTATACCTTTTCCAATACTCAATATTTCACAAAAAACTTTTACAGGAATATATATAAGACATAAATAAACAAGTTTCATGTTTTACACTTTTGCTAATTCCTCTTACAAGGCCACGAAAATCAGAGTACAAACCAGACCTACTGTTTTAAAAAAAACTGACCAATTTACTACTTTTGCATTTTCCATTCCAATCAAACCAAACAAATTATTTTGTGTTCATATCAACATACAACACTCATTCAATATTAACAAGTCAACAAATCAACTAAATCACCACTCACTTTCATCCTCCTAGTTTCGGCCAAGAGCCTCTCCAAGCTCATCATGTACATTCAATCAATATGAAAGTTATAACCATGCTATACCTCCACCAAACAACAACCTAATCATGCCATAACTTCTATCAAATCTAAAAATCAAAAACCCCCAAATTCTAGGTTTCAAAGTTTCGAATTTTGGGGGGAAGAAATCATGTTCAAAACTGAAAATTGCAAGAAGGAAAGGGTGTAAAACACTTACATGCTTCATTTGATGCTTGAACCCATGTATTTTCCATAAACAAAACTTAAGATTGATAAAAAAAAATGGGATTGGCATGAGGAGAAGGAGAAGCTACGAATTTTTTTGTCTTCAAGAGGGAAAAAGAATGAATAGTACTGGTATTTATACATGTTGCAGATTTTTTTGGTTGATAAGGAGTGGCTTTTGTAATGCCAAGTGTCACCATTTCACTTGTTCTCGGATTTGTGCAGTGACAGCCACTTTGCACACATTTTTGACCTATTTCTAGTCTGATTTTGGGAAAATTTTTAACATGAAAGATGTGCGTCTATGTCTTTGATGAGTGGTATTTATATCACTTATTCCCACTCATTTGACCTAATATTTCGTATAGTTTCTCGAGTTTTGTGAATGTTTTGATGTATTTTGTGTTATTTTGCAGATAAATAAAGTTTGGAAAGCATTGGAGGCAATTTGGGGCAAAAACGGACAAAAATGATTTGGTCTTTAGCGCGTCGCGCCGCCAAGCCTTCCGCGTCGCGACGTCTAAAATGCGCCGAACAGTGCTAACATGCACGGGTCCACAAATCAGAATCAGTGAGAAAAGTTTGACTTTGCTAAAATGCGCTGTGCCACGTGTCACCATCACAGCCGATCTGTTAACATGCGCCGTGCCACATGTCAGCATCCTACGGTGCCGACAGTCATCATCGCCACGTGTTCCACGTGTCATTCCATGTCATCAGCCACGTCAGCAAGTCAACAAGTCAACATTGCCACCTCACCGCCACGTCATCGTAAGCCAATCAGGAAGTGACACGTGTCGCAATTCTACGGTGCCGACAGTCTCTTTCCCACGTGTCGCCACGTCACTGCCTCGTCACCGCCACGTCAGCGCCACATCAGCATCAATTATTGGATATCCTATCCTTATCTGACACGTGGCGGATAAGAATCTCAGCGACCAATAAGAAGCCGCCACGTGTCACAATAATTGAAGCCCAACCACCCTGCCACGTGTCACCTTATCAGCTTATCCAGAATCTTCAAACCAGCGAACCAGAGCTTGCCACATCGACAGAAGCTGGCGTAGCGACGCCAGAGGCCTTGGCGTCGCGACGCTGGAAGCTTATCCGCGCCTATAAATTGAGCTCGAGATTTCAGAATTCAGTGCACCACTCTCTCTCTTATAATCTTTCTAAAGAGAGAGTTTCTCTCTCTACTTTCTTTTAATTTTTAGTTTTTTAGTTTTTAGTTTTTTAATTAATTTTAATTACGTTTTGTTAATATAGTAATTTAATTTTTACAGTTTTTACTTTTCACAGTTTTTATTATTTACCATGAGGAGGTAACTCCCCCAGCTAGGGTGAAAGGTAATTCTTTTAATGTTACTATTTAGATTAATCTCCCTTAAAAATAATATATTCACTATTTAAAATATTGACTTAAAAAGGATACCGCCAGATTGGTCGGTTGGTAATTCATTTTAATCTGATTTAAACCTGACTAATAAAGGATACCGTCAGATTGGTCGGTTGGTAATTTAATTTTGGTTCTGCCTTTATGGCTGGTTGGACTTAATTTGACTTAATCAGGTTACCGCCTTATGGCTGGTTGGAAAAATAATCACAAGTTTATATATTATTTTATGGGAGATATCTAAATTAGTAGTAGTAAAAGTATTCCTTTTACCTTAGCATTTTATTTTATTGTAATTTACTTTTCAGTATTTACTTTACCGCATTTTTACTTTATGTCTTTTATTTTCAAGTTTTTACTAGCCCTAGTTATGTGTTGTAACTAAATTAGTTATCTGGGGTTGTGATGAAATCCAATATCACCGTTTTATAAGGGTTAGATTATAGCTTGGGTAATATAAAGATTTATTTATTGAGTCTTAAACTTAATGCTTTTTTCATTAACTGGCCATTAATAAAATTGATCTGGTAAATCTAAAATGAACTAGACATAGGGATTTTAGGTTTCAGCCTTAGACTCAATAGTCCACGATCTTCCTTAAGGATAGATAACCCTTTAATAGATTTCCTTAAAGGATAGGAATATACCTGTCGGGCGGGGGTAGCCATAATTGGAACTTAAACTTAATGAATCCAGATAATTTGGTTGACATAGACATATGGTTCAATGGGTTAAACTGGGTATTTGTGTCTGACCATCGACATAGGCTTACACATAATTTAGTGTTCCAGGTTAATAAATCAATATATTACCCAACTTTAAGATAACCACTTCATTTTTTAAATGATATTGGAAGAAATCACAACCATAGATAGTTTTTAATATTGAATTTCTTAAAACCTATTTTCGACAAATTTATTTACTTGCTTTTAAATTTCGAATCGTCACCATTTCAAATCAATCAATCAACTTGTTCGATATTAGTAATCATTTGACCTCATAAAATTAATAGTTTAGATATTAAGTCCTCGTGGGATCGATATTTTTATACTACTTGAACGATACGTGCGCTTGCGTTATACGTGTGTGTTTACGCGGTCAAGTTTTTGCCGCCGTTGCCGGGGACTTATTTATCTTTTACTATTAGTTTAGGGGTTAGATACCGTTACTTGTATCTAATTTCTTTTTTACTTATTGTTTTTGTTTTCTTGTGTTTCAGATTCTCAGAAACTACATGAGACGAACCAGAAGCTTTGAACTCCGAACGCTTGACCCAGAAATTGAAAGAACCATAAGACAGTTGAGAAGGGAAAGGCGAGAAGGCCAAGAAGCTTTAGTCAACATGGAACCTGAACCTTTGAACGTTGCACCACCAATTCTAATTCGAGACAGAACCATTCCAGTGGTTGACAGACTCATTTCCTGTATTGTACTTCCTCCCTTACCAGCAAATGCGTGTGACATCAAAACATGCATTCAAATGATTCAGCACTCAGTTCAGTTTGGGGGGAATGCAACTGAAGATCCTAATGCCCACATCAGTAACTTCCTGGAAGTTTGCGGCACTTTTAATTACAACCGAGAAGCGGAAGAAGCAATGAGACTACGAGTTTTTCCATATTCCCTGAAGGACAGAGCTAAAGCTTGGCTACATTCACTACCAGCAGGTTCTATCACAACTTGGAACACTTTAGCCACCAAATTTCTTGCAATACTTTCCACCAGCCAGAACCGGAAAACTGAGGAATGACATAACATCCTTTGTACAACAAGATTCAGAATCCCTCTGCGAAGCTTGGGAAATGTATAAAGATTTACTCCGGATATGTCCTCACCATGAGATTCCAAAATGGCTTCAAGTCCAAACATTCTATAATGGGCTTTCTGGAATAATGAGAACCACAATCGATGCTGCTGCTGGAGGAGCCTTGATGGCAAAAGGAGAAGATCAAGCCTGGGACCTAATCGAAGAAATGGCCAACAACAATTCCTTGTGGCCAACAAAAAGGAGCATGATCCAAAGAATTGAAGGAATTTATGAAGTTGGAGCAAACACAGCAGTGAATACCAGACTGGATCAGATATGCAAATGTCTAGAAACACTTAGCACGCAAGTTGTGAACATCGTTGGATCCACAAGCTCACCATATGGAGTAGCACCAGAACCAAACCAACATGAAGAGACGGTGAATTATGTTAGCAATTTCAACAGACAAGGGGAACAATCCATATTCCAACACCTACAACCCAGGGTGGAGGAATCATCCTAATTTTTCATGGAGCAACAATTCAGGCCAACAGCAAAACTATCCACCACCTGAATTCCAGCAACAGAATAAAAGCCAGGAGCATGCAAATGAATCAGGAATAACAGAAGTGTTGACCCACTTGAAAAAGATAGAAGCAAAACACGACTCTCACGCAGCAAGATATGATGCTATGTTTCAATCCCAAGCAGCATTAATTCAAAGTCAATCTGCTTCTATTAAAGCACTGGAGAATCAAATGGGACAACTGGCAAATGCTCAGAGTTACAGCCGCCAGGTACCCTTCCTAGCAACACAGAGCCAAATCCAAGAAACATGGGGAATGAGCAATGTCATGCCATCATGTTAAAAAGCGGTACTGAAATCAACAAAGATGTTGGAGCCAAAACAACTGCTGAGGAAGTTCCAAAAGAAACAAAGCAACAGATGGAGGAAAAAGAAGCAAAGGAAAAGAACAAATCACTCCACCTCCACCTTTTCCTCAACGTCTTCAGAAGAACAAATTGGACAAGCAATTTCCCGGTTCCTGGAAATCTTCAAAAAGCTGCATATCAACATTCCATTTGCAGAAGCGTTGGAACAAATGCCCACCTATGCCAAATTCATGAAAGATATTCTTTCACGAAAATGGAGATTGGGAGATTACGAGACAGTAGCATTAACAGAAGAATGCAGTGCCATCATTCAGAGGAAACTTCCCCCGAAGTTGAAAGATCCTGGCAGTTTCATTGTTCCTTGCGTCATAGGAGAACATAACTTTGGTAAGGCTTTGTGTGATTTAGGTGCGAGTGTTAACTTGATGCCTTTTTCTATTTTCAGGAAATTACAGATTGGAGAAACAATGCCAACTTCAGTCTCACTGCAACTTGCTGATAGAACGCTCGTATTTCCGAGAGGTGTAGTTGAAGATGTGCTGGTCAAGGTTGACAAATTCATTTTCCCAGTGATTTTATTGTCCTTGATATGGAGGAAGACGCAGACGTGCCAATCATCCTTGGGAGACCATTCTGGCTACAGGTCGAACCATTATTGATGTACAAAAAGGAGAACTAACCATGAGGGTACAAGACCAAGAAGTAACATTCAATGTTTTTCAAGGCCATGAATTTCCCAGATGATGAAAAGAAGGAGGAATGTTTCAAACTCGATGTGATACACAGTACCATTCAGAACTCTGATGAAAGACAAAGTTCTACTGACAAACTTAAAACATGTCAATTGCCTATGGAGCCTAAAGATAAAGCATCTTTTGCACTGAAAGAGCCAATTCTTGCTCTACAAGCAACATAAGAGAAAAAGTTCCACCAGCTCAACGAATTGGAGGAATTTCACAATCAGCCTTTGAGGATGCCAAATTGTACAAAGAAAATGGCAAGAAACATGATGAGAAGTTAATGCGCATACAACTGGAACCAGGGCAGAAGGTACTGTTAAACAAATCAAGGGTGAAATTCTTCCCATGGAAGCCAAAATCACGGTGGTCAGGTCCATTTGTGATCACCAAAGTTTTACCAAATAGAGCCGTTGAGATATATGATCCTGACGCTAACAAAACTTTCAAGGTTAAAAACAAGCGTGTCAAGCACTACTGGGGAGAATCATTTGAGCGACAAAAAGAAAGTGTTACACTTTCAGATCCAGCTTATCGTTCGAGAAGCCAAGTCTGGCTGACGACTTTAAACTTAGCGCTCGCAGGGAGGCAACCCATGCAATTTGTTTATATATTGTGATTTGGTGTGTTTTATTTTTGTGTGTTTAATTTTTGCAGGTTTAGTCATTTCAAAATGGAAGAAGCTCTCGCAAATCTTCACAAGCAATTTCCTTCTCTCCCTCAAAAATCTCTGATGAAAGTCTATAAAGCTCGCTTGGAACGGATGAGGTTATTGACAATCCATGGTATTCCTAATGATATTCGTTGGGTAATTGAAGCACGAGTCCGATTGGCATGTGAGTCTTCTGACTCTTTTATTTCACATCTGCCTGGTTTTTGGAAGAAGCACCTATGCAAAGAAACGTAGAGCTAAGCAAATGGGTGTTTTGTTTCAAATGTGCACGATTTAATTGCTCACTCGTTGTCGTTCTTTAGGAATGGTGTCTGATATTCGCGAAGACAAAATTAAATTCATTAGGGATGGCTTGAGTAAGGAGTCTGTATATGAAATAGCTATCAACTCTTGAGAAAGCATCCCAGTGGATATGTGCACATAGCCATTAGCAAATTACATACTCTTTAGTTTAGGGGTTAATCCGTTAGGATCCAGACCTTTTTGACTATCACAATATTATTTCGCTACTAATCGTCCTCTGGAAGATACTTGTGCTATTTTTACTCACCCTTTTCAGGTACTATAAATTCAGCCCGTCATTGCACTTTTGAAGGCATCCCGAGTTGAGAAATAAATACATAAAAAATGGAAGCCACTTCAAGAAGACGAGTTGAGAACATCTGTGTGTTTTGCGGTAGTAGTGTTGGTACTAAACCACAATACGTAGAAGCAGCACAGGAATTGGGTCGAGTCTTAGCTGCAAGGAATATGCACTTAATATATGGCGGAGGCAATCTTGGACTTATGGGGATCGTTTCAAAGGCTGTACAGGAAGGAGGCAGTCATGTTTTGGGAATCATTCCAAAACCCTTAGCAGAGGCAAATCTTATTGGATCATCAAACGGAGAGGAACTGATCGTGCCAGGTATGTCTGAACGACTGGTAGAAATGATTAACCGGGCTGATGCTTTTATCGTCTTTGCCAGGTGGCTTGGGTACATTGGAGGAAATTTTTATTCTATCTATCTTGGGCGAACCTGAACATACACCAGAAACCGCTTGGACTGCTCAACGTTGATGGATTTTATGATTTTCTTTGTGTGTTTCTTGATGATGCCTCGGAGAAATGGGTTCGTGTCAAAACCTTTGAAAGAAACTCCTCTTTACTGCCAGAACTACTCCGGATCTAATAGACCAACTCATAGCCTATGAACCACGAGTTGACCCTAATTTCAAAGATAAATTGGTCCGAGGACGATCGTGGTAGAGGCGTCGTGTTAATCTGGATCTTAACCTTTAATTCCTGTAAATTTTCAGCTAACCAGTATTATTTTATAACTCTTCTTCTACTGTTTAAGACATTGGGGACAATGTCTCATTAGGTTTGGGGGAGGGAATTAGTTGATCAGTACCTTGTTTTTTAGTTTGTATGTTTTTTTTTATTTTTAGTCCAAAATTTTTTCGAAAAATACAAAAAAATTGAAAAAGTTTCAAAAAATTACAAAAATATTTTATGTTTTTGTGTTTTTATTTTGACTAAAAAAATGAAATTGGTAAGAGATAGCTGAGTAAGGATTTTCCACTCCTGATACGTATCTCAAACCTAATTCGAAACAAGTTAATTTTTGTTTATTTTTCCTTTTGAATTATTTAATTTGTGAATTCTCCTTAAAACGGACTAAAAGGAATCTTCATATGTTTAGTTAGCAGATATTATCAACATATATAGTAACATACAGACATGAGCTAAATTGAAAAGTTTGTAATATTCAGTGCTCTAGTTTAATTGGAGGAAGCATCTCAAAAAGCAATGGAGTAAAAAAAAAAAAAAAAAGTCTGAGATCCGAGTTATTAAGTCTGTAAGGGTGTTTTAACACCTAGTGCCCTAAAGCCAACTGGTTTGGGAGTCACTGGCCCAAAGCTCGTTACATGGATCGAAGATGCTGCCAAAAATATATATATCTGAAGTCTGAGTAATTAAGTCCGTAGGGGTGTCTTAACACCTGGTGCCCTAAAGCCAACTGGTTTGGGAGCCACCGACCCAACACTCGTTACATAGATAGAAGATATTGTATATAAATAAAAAATAGAAAAGAAAAAAATCAAAAAAAAATGAGAAAAATTATTCCATTGTTTATAAAGGTGTGAAATCTGATAGAACTTTAGGACAAAAAATATTACTCTCTTATCAACTGCACTTATGACTGTTGTGGGCAAAAATGAGTTGTTTAATATTTTGTTGGCTGTGTATATGAAGAATGGTAAAAATAATCGGAGAATTTACTTATTCGGTAATTTAAAATGAAACAAAACAACTAGTAACTTGGAGTAGAAGTTTCACCTGATTAGTCACTAACAACTTTTACTTCTCTTTTCTCTTGTCTTTTTGCTTTTGTGTGCATTAGTTTTAACTAACTTTTTACTTTTGTAAAAATGTTTGTGGGTATCATTGCTGTAAACCCTCACGAGACTACAACTCATCCACTAGGGACACCAAGGGGTTTAAAGGCTTGTTGCATACGCTAAATGCAACCGTGATCCCTACGAAAGTGGCTTAGTTAATTCTATTTTCATGTTATTTTATTTTATGTTTTGCTCGAGGACTAGCAAAATGTTAGGTTTGGGGGTGTGATGAGTGATATTTATATTACTTATTCCCCCTCATTTGACCTAATATTTTGTATAGTTTCTCGAGTTTTGTGAACGTTTTGATGTATTTTGTGTTATTTTGCAGATAAATAAAGTTTGGAAAGCATTGGAGGCAATTTGGGGCAAAAACGGACAAAAATACGTCAACAGGATATTTTGGTCTCTAGCGCGTCGCGACGCCAAGCCTCCGCGTCGCGACGTCTAAAATGCGCCGAACAGTGCTAACATGCGCCGGGTCCACAAATCAGAATCTGAGAAAAGTTTGACTTTGCTAAAATGCGCCGTGCCACGTGTCACCATCACAGCCGATCTGTTAACATGCGCCGTGCCACATGTCAGCATCCTACGGTGCCGACAGTCATCATCGCCACGTGTTCCACGTGTCATTCCATGTCATCAGCCACGTCAGCAAGTCAACAAGTCAACATTGCCACCTCACCGCCACGTCATCGTAAGCCAATCAGGAAGTGACACGTGTCGCAATTCTACGATGCCGACAGTCTCTTTCCCACGTGTCGCCACGTCACTGCCACGTCAGTGCCACATCAGCATCAATTATTGGATATCCTATCCTTATCTGACATGTGGCGGATAAGAATCTCAGCGACCAATCAGAAGCCGCCACGTGTCACAATAATTGAAGCCCAACCACTCTGCCATGTGTCACCTTATCAGCTTATCCAGAATCTTCAAACCAGCGAACCAGAGCTTGCCACGTCGACAGAAGCTGGCGTAGCGACGCCAGAGGTCTTGGCGTCGCGACGCTGGAAGCTTATCCGCGCCTATAAATTGAGCTCGAGATTTCAGAATTCAGTGCACCACTCTATCTCTTATAATCTTTCTAAAGAGAGAGTTTCTCTCTCTACTTTCTTTTAATTTTTAGTTTTTTAGTTTTTAGTTTTGTAATTAATTTTAATTACGTTTTGTTAATATAGTAATTTAATTTTACTTTTTACTTTTTACAGTTTTTATTATTTACCATGAGGAGGTAACTCCCCCAGCTAGGGTGAAAGGTAATTCTTTTAATGTTACTATTTAGATCAATCTCCCTTAAAAATAATATATTCACTATTTAAAATATTGACTTAAAAAGGATACCGCCAGATTGGTCGGTTGGTAATTTAATTTTGGTTCCGCCTTTATGGCTGGTTGGACTTAATTTGACTTAATCAGGTTACCGCCTTTATGGCTGGTTTGAAAAAGAATCACAAGTTTATATATTATTTTATGGGAGATATATAAATTAGTAGTAGTAAAAGTAATTCATTTTACCTTAGCATTTTATTTTATTGTAATTTACTTTTCAGTATTTACTTTACCGCATTTTTACTTTATGTCTTTTATTTTCAAGTTTTTACTAGCCCTAGTTATGTGTTGTAACTAAATTAGTTATCGGGGGTTGTGATGAAATCAAATATCACCGTTTTATAAATGGTTAGATTATAGCTTGGGTAATATAAAGATTTATTTATTGAGTCTTAAACTTAATGCTTTTTTCATTAACTGGCCATTAATAAAATTGATCTGGTAAATCTAAAATGAACTAGACATATGGATTTTAGGTTTCAGCCTTAGACTCAATAGTCCACGATCTTCCTTAAGGATAGATAACCCTTTAATAGATTTCCTTACAGGATAGGAATATACCTGTCGGGCGGGGGTAGCCCTAATTGGAACTTAAACTTAATGAATCCAGATAATTTGGTTGACATAGACATATGGTTCAATTGGGTTAAACTGGGTATTTGTGTCTGACCATCGACAGAGGCTTACAGATAATTTAGTGTTCCAGGTTAATAAATCAATATATTACCCAACTTTAAGATAACCACTTCATTTTTTAAATGATATTGGAAGAAATCACAACCCTAGATAGTTTTTAATATTGAATTTTCTTAAAACCTATTTTCGAAAAATTTATTTACTTGCTTTTAAATTTAGAATCGTCACCATTTCAAATCAATCAATCAACTTGTTCGATATTAGTAATCATTTGACCTCATAAAATTAATAATTTAGATATTCAGTCCTCGTGGGATCGATATTTTTATACTACTTGAACGATACGTGCGCTTGCGTTACACGTGTGTGTTTACGCCGGTCAGTCTTCCCTTCGAAACACATATTACTCGTCAAAATCATAGTTAAAATGAAGAAGTTATGGCTATTTTACTAACAGCTGTTCAAAACGGAAAATTAACGGAAAAAACGTCAAAACTTGAGAATTTATCCCGAGTCTCCGATCGGGATAAAGTCATGAAAATCATTTTCATACCCTAAAATGAATATTAACATGCTTCGCACAATTATTTACTGTGCTAGGCAGGTTACAAATGACCGGGATATTACAATTCACCCCTCCTTATACATGATTCATCCTTGAATCCTGCTCCGGGTACTCGATAACTAAACATATACATGCACATATCATATCCATGCTAACATTCATATCATCATGCTTATGGCCACATACTTTTCATGCCCAAACATATATTAATCTCATCATACTTATACATATCATTCTCATGCATATCATTCATCCCATGGCCATTTATATCACACTAACATATATCATTCAGCTCATTCCTCTAGTATCCCTATATATCATACTCAAAATATCATAACATAACTATCTCATTCAATATAAGGCTAAAATCATGTTTATCAAATTCATTCTCATATAAGAGACCGATATGGTCTATACATAACATATAATTACTCAGATCGCCAAATAGCCAGCAGCTGCAATCACCGACACTCTATAAACCTATGCTCTGATACCATTATTGTAACATCCCGCCTTAGCAGTGATATTACCGGCATGAGACAGACTAAACCCATCTTCATAAGCCTTTGATTCTAGAAAAATTTCGGCATTATGTATTCGTAACATCATGCAACCTGGCCTATAGCCAGCATCCATAAACAACATGAAAATAAAATCTCGGCCTTAGGCCGGTATCTCAACATCAATGTAATCTAAGGGTCCATCTAGTATGTAATGCAGACATATAAACATAATATAACCAGGGCTCCGTGCCAAAAAATACGCATATACAAAAGTTTTTTAGATAACTCATGTTCGACATGTTACAACCTATACAAATTATGAATTATACAATTTGACTCTTATCCCCAAGACCTGGTGACTGGCTGACTGCAACGCTGCTATCAGGCTGCTCTGTAACTCTGAAATCTATAGCTGACCGTTCAGGTCGCCAACCTGCAAAACTCAAACACTGTAGTATAGTGAGTCATAAGACTCAGTAAGTAACTATGCTCCTACCTTGAGCATCAAACATAAGCAAGATTTGAGTTCCAGTTTACATATTATTTCTGGTATTTCTAAGTGATTCACACATTCTTCAAATTAAACATTCCATTTCTTATATTCTTCTTATGTGAACATCCACACACTCATCTTCTATTTTCTTCTGTCATGCTGCCTAGCTTGTTCGCTTGAAATCATTGTATACATACAAATATCAATCTTAACATATCATCGTATCATTCGTTCTATCACATATATAACTTATATCGTCTTTACATTAATCATATATCAATGATTTGAAGTCATATGTACAAGTCACTTATAATATATATATATATATATATATATATATATATATATATATATATATATATATATATATATATATATATATATAACTTTCACTTCGCATTCAAAATCGTTGGCCAAAGCTCTTGGTCACACCCTTCTTTTGTTGATCTTGTTATTCGCCTTTTTAGTTGTCATTTTTCATTTTTCACTTCGCATTCATGCTTTGTTAATGCTTGAGTGTTGCCTATCGCAGTATATCGGATGGAAACCCAGACATAAATTCCGTAGCCGAATCCGAATGGACGGTAGTGCGGTTTGTACTTGGGATACAACTCCACGTACCACTTGAAAAATGCTCGCGCACACGTTTATGTCATTTTAGATACCACTTTGGTAATTTCATTCGAACGCATTCTCAAACGCTATACGAACGCTTGCATTCTGCCTCATTTTCGTTCGAACGCGTTTCCGAACGCTATACGAACGCATGCATTCTGTTTACCATTCGAACACGTTTCCAAACACTACTCGAACGCATGCATTCTGTTTACTGTTCGAACGCGTTTCCGAACGCTACACAAATGTGCATGCAGTGAATCAACTTCTCTTCCTCATATTTCATGCATGTTTGCTTCTTTGGTCATTTCTTTTGCATTACATACTTAATCATCTCACTTTATTATTGACGCTTTTTATCGTTATTATTTTTTTTATATTTTCGCATTTCTTTATTTGATATGTTTATGGAATTATGCGCGCATTTTTTTATTTTATTTACTTTTTTGGGTGTGCAAACTTGGGTGTTGATTAAATTATCTTGCATGTGTTTCATAAGACTTGGTTATACTATCGCATAAATCCTTTCATTACAATTGGCATAAGTAAGGGACTATTCCGAACCCAACGGTTTGAGGTCTTCCATTGCGAGGGGTGAGTGCAGCCTTAAATCATTTCCCAGTTCACACTGGGTGGCGACTCCTTTATTCTCTAGTTTAGTCCCCCGCGGGCTATTCCGTACTCCCGACCGGGCCACGAGCCCGGACAGCGTCGCACACCTCTGTACCATGTCTACAGTCTGGCAACTCCACTGGGATAGAGAATCGGCCCCGAAATAATGTCTTGTAATGTTTGTGATTTTTGCTTTAATTGACATTGTCTCATATATTTTGCATACCCCTATTTACCTTGATGGCATCGTGTATCGTGAAGTCGCTTTCGCTCGAAGCGGCGGATCGTTATATGGTGTCATCACTTGTTGGCACGTACCTTAGGGTATAAAAAAAGGTGCGATCACTTGGTCATTCGAACCCTTGAGTGGGGAGACCTAGTTGTGGGCTACCCTTCACCGGCGGGAGCCTTTATCAATACTCCCATAAAATTGCATGATAACCATAGTTATATGACCTATAGAAGCCACCCTTTATGTTTGTGTTTGGGACCATCATCATTTGGATTCATTTGGACTTCTTGTCATGAGATGTGAACTTGTTGGGCCATTTAAATTGGGATGAGTTTGTGTCTTATGACGATTGGGCCAAAAGCTTCTAAAATGTCGATGGGCCACTTTGTGTTTGGGCCCCCTATCATTTGAAGTTGTTTAGCCACGTTATTGCAAAAGCGTAAACCTGTTGGGTCTTTTTCAACTAGGACAAGTTTACACCTCATAATAATATGATTGAATGCTTTGAAATGATAATGGGCCAACTTGTATGAAATTCTTGATGGGTTTAGAAAGTCCAAACATGATCCAAATATGCCAGAAGCACGAGTTCGATATCTACACTGGCTTTCATCTAGAAAGGATACGTCTTGTTACGGCATATTTGTATACTTTTGGACGCTTCTAAGTTCATCCCTATGACCACGGTTGCTGAAAGCCCAATTCGTCATTTCTAGACAATGGCATGATCCCATAATCGGCTTAGTCCATGTTGTAAATGGGCGGTCTTTGTCTTTTACCGATGGAAAGGGACAGAAGCGGCCAAAGTTCACCCCGTAGCATGGGAGAGAGCGATTTTGTATACCTTACATCGGTGCATAGAATAAGCCATATCTAGAACCAAAAATAGGCTTACCACGAGTGTGGGAGAAATAAGGTCGGAAGGATATATTCTATTTGATTACCTCATGCATTTTATATATTTCATGCATCGCACGCATACATGTACCATGCTAACTTATAGTTTTAAAGCCACCATAGATACCCGTTGGGTTAGAGAAGAAAGAAGACTCGTCAAAAAACAGTTAGCGAACATGAATGAGTCAGATAACGAGGGTTCTCGCATGGATCAGCTGAAGACTAACCTCACTAAGATTACCGAGCAGTTGTAAGCTTTGACCACCGCTGTGGCCAATATGGCATTGCCCCGTTCAGGAGGGGCATGAAACCCTGAGAATGTCAGGCGTGAAGAGCCTCCGAATAGGATGAGTGATGGGATCCCTGTTTTTGATGATGACATGGCTGAGTATGCCGCGGGAAGGGTAGCCGGGTCTCAGACAGAGTTGCAGAAACTCGGGGATCAGGTAGAGTCAGTTACCCGTAAGATGAGGGGTAAGCATGAGGATTTAATAGACTACGAGGCGATGACTTTCGAGGAGCAGCTGCCGTATCTGTTCAAGATGCCCGACATAGCCAAGTTCAACGGGAATGGGATCCGAGGGTCCATCTTCGATAGTATGTTTCTGTGATGAGTTCGGTAGGTCTGTCGAAGCGTCAGGTTCAGAAGATGTTTGGGATGTCACTAGAGAGGGCACTCGTGGTATGGTATTACGGCCTGGAGAGAAAAGCCAAAGATGATTGGAGGGCATTGGCGGAGGCCTTTCTGAATCAGTATGTCACAGATTTGGAGATCGACCTGTCGCTCCACGACTTAGAGAATACCAAACAGAAGCCAGAGGAGAGCTTCAAGGATTATCTAGATCGCTGGAGGAGCCAGCTTCTGAAGATGCAGACTCAGCCCTCGGAGAAAGACCAGATCAAGATGATCATCAAGGGCACTAAGCCCTCTATTTATGGCAAGCTGAGGAGGATGACCTCTATGATTAACGATTTTCGATAGTTGAGGGAGACTGTTATGGATATTGAGGAGGAAGAAGCTGAGAATAGGAAATTTTATGGCCTGAATAGGGGGACCTCGGGAAACAAGCCAATTTCCGCTGAAGTTGCCGCCATCAGAAACATGCGATTTTCTAACCTGGGTAAACCTTTGTCTAAAGTGCTTGAGAAGTTGAAGAGACAGGGACTCCTAAAACCCATAGAAGCTAAACCACTTCCAAACACTCCACCACCACACCTCAACCTGAACCTTTAATGTCATTACCACCAACAAAAAGGCCATGACACCGCAACTGCGCCCGCCTAAGACATGAAATCCAAGACCTCATCGACTCCCACAAAATACCTGAACTAGAAAAAGAGCAACCCAACACACACAGAAATCCTATACCTAACTATCACTATGTTCTACCACCCACCTACATGATTAGCTCCGGCCTACCCGAAAGCCTTGTCCTCCAGACCTTTGACCACCAAGCCTTTTGCCTGGGGATTTGGGATAACAGTAAAGAGGAGGAAACAGAGCAGAGGAAGAATTTATGGGAGAACTTCTCGAGCAGTGATGAAGAAGAGCTGAATGGGATGACACACAGTGGGCGTTTTTACAATAATGCAGTGGAGAAAGGCAATGAAGTGTTGGCATAAGGTAAGGAAGTGGCAGAGAACGTGGATAATGCTGAGAGAGATATAGTGCCGCGTCAGTTGAAGAAGACGCGGGCACAGTTGCATATTTGGGAGTTATTGTGTGCATCTCATGAGCACAGACGCGCCATGGTGGAGGCTTTGAGTAAGATAGTGGTACCGGAGGATGCGAACCCCACAATATTCGTAGGGTCGATGCAGAAAGAAGCTTTGCAGGTGATAACAATCTCTGAGGAGGAACTCCCGTTGGAGGGAATGGATCACAATATGCCACTGTTCATAAGAGCGAAAGTGAAGGGAAAAATGACATCTTGTGTGATGGTGGATGATGGCTCATCTATCAATGTGTGCCCTTTGAAGATTCTGTTGAGGTTAGGTATGAAGGCGAAATATTTGAGTCCCTCCAACATGACTATCAAGGCGTATGATGATAGTAAGCGGGGAGTAGAGGGCACTTTTGCTGCGGTAGTCAAAATGGGCCCAATTGAGGATGAGGTTGAGTTCACGGTGCTTGATATCCCGACCACTTTCGCTTTGCTATTGGGGAGGCCATGGTTTCACAAGCTTGGGGGCGTGCCCTCCACTTTGCACTAGGTCATTAAGTTTCCGTATGGAGGGGAGATCGTCACCATCAGATCTGAGGTAGACAATGTTATGGCCGCCTTAGAGATACAACCTTTCACAAGGTTCCAAGTGGCGGCAAAATTCGAGGAGTGGGTGGATCCTAAGGTGGCTAGGATCATGGAGAAGATGAAGTTCGAGCCAGACACGGGTTCGAGCGCTGGAGGAGCACTACCAGAATTCAAGGGGAAGACCACCAAGAGAGGATTGGGATATAAATCCGACGAGGACAAGCCGAAGATTAAGAAAAACGGGTTGAAGCTGACAGAATACTTCGTGAAAGCTACGGGGTATCAAGAAGAGCCTGAACCAGTGGAAGTCAACGAGATCATGGTACCAAGATTTGAGATCTTCTAGGACGTGATAGACAAGGAGCCGTGGACAGAAGAAGTTACAAAAAGGAAGACAAGTGGGAAGAAGAGCTGATGCAGCTAGAGAGTCTGACGCTCGAGGAGAGCAAGGCGACTGAAGGAGACGAGGCTGCGAATGACGAAGACGTTTATTTTCCTGATTTATTTGATTGTAATCCCGCATTCGCTAATAACAAAGACATTCATTTCGCTTACTTACCTGAGTCTCTTCCTCTAACTTGCATTGTAACACGTGTGACATGAGCATATTTGACATTAACTCCACCAAAACAAACGCATTTAACCTTGGTACGCCTGAAATCCCCAAGGAAATTCTAATTGTGAGTGAGGTCACCTCTGAGGAGCGGAAATAATTAGAGGGAATGTTAATCAAATATGCTAATGTATTCGCTTGGTCCTATGAGGACATGCCAGGGGTAGATAAAAGTATCGCTCAACACGCAATACCGACTTATCCGAACATGAGACCGGTAAAGCAGAAATTCGGAAGGATGAGACCTGAGTGGGCCAAAAAGGTTAGAGAAGAAGTTAAGAAGCAGATAGACATGGGATTTCTAGAAGTAGTGAAGTACCCCGAGTGGTTAGCGAACATCGTGCCAGTGCCGAAGAAAGATGGGAAGGTCAGAATGTGCGTAGATTATAGAGACCTTAACAAAGTTTTCCCCAAAGATGATTTTCCTTTGCCCCATATTGACGTACTGGTTGATGGCGCGACTTTATCTGCCATGTACTCATTCGCGGATGGGTTCTCAGGATATAATCAGGTCCTTATGGCTGAAGAAGACAAGCATAAGACTGCATTTGTCACTGAGTGGGGCACGTATTATTACAAGATGATGTCGTTCGGGCTCAAGAATGCAGGAGCCACTTATCAACAGACGGCCACTACGTTATTCCATGATTTGATGCATAAGGAGATCGAAGTATATGTGGATGACATGATGGTAAAGTCGGAAACGAGAGCTGGACATATTGAAGCGCTAGAGAAGTTCCTTCAAAGAGTCGACAAATACAACCTACGACTAAATCCCAAGAAATGTGTGTTCGGGGTAACGTCGGGAAAGCTGCTAGGACATACGGTAGGAATGGGAGGAATAGAAGTAGACCCTGAGAAGATCAAAGCGATCACCGAAATGCCCGCACCGAAGACGGAGAAATAAGTTAGAGCCTTTCTCGGGAAAATCCAGTACATCAGTCGATTCATCGCCAAGCTGACGTTAGTGTGCGAGCCCATCTTCAAGCTGTTGAGGAAAGACCAGTCGGTGAAGTGGAATGGACAATGCCAAGAAGCCTTTGACAAGATCAAAGAATACCTGGTGAAACCTCCTGTGTTGAAACCTCTCAGACCAGGCAAGCCCTTATTGATGTATTTGGCCGAAGAACCCGAAGCGCTGGGGGCGATGAAGGTACAAGCAGATGAGACAGAGGTGGAACATGCAGTCTACTACCTCAGTAAGAAGATGCTTCCGTATGAAGCCCGCTATCAAGAAGTAGAAAAGATCTATTTAGCGGTAGTGTGGGCTTCCAGAAAGTTGCGTCATTACTTCCAATCCTACAAGATCTAAGTGGTAACAAAGGAGAATCCCTTAAAGTATCTGCATTTGGTACCTTCACTAGTAGGGAAGTTAGGTAGATGGTTGGTATTGCTGACGGAGTTTGATATTGAATATCTCACCTCTAAAGTAATCAAAGGGCGAGCCGTAGCGGAGTTCCTGGAATTACAACCATAGAATGAGACCAATACAAGTTTGAATTCCAAGACGAGGAAATTCAGGCTATAATGGTCCAAGGATGGAAGATGTATTTTGACGGAGCGGTGAATTACAAAGGAGCCGGAATAGGAATCGTGATAGTAACCCCCGAAGGAGAAACCTTGCATATGGCCAAGAGGCTGACGATCAGAGTAACCAACAACATGGCAGAATATGAAGCATGCACATTTGGATTGATATCACTTATACCTTAGGAGCTAAGGACGTAGAGGTTTATGGAGACTCGATGTTGGTAGTCCGACATATGTAAGGAGAATGGGAATTGAAGGAAGAACGGTTGAGACCCTACCTATTTCACCTTAGGAAGCTGGCACATGCTAACCCTAACTATAAATTCTAGCATTTGCCGCGAGAAAAGAACCAGATGGTAGATGCGTTGGCCACCCTAGCCGCGACTTGGGAGAACCCGGAGAAATTGGTGATGAGACCTCTAGTGTTGACGACAGCAAGCTGGCCCAGTTACGAGATAGAAAGGATCTTGGAAGTAGAAGTCGACGATGGAAAACCTTGGTATTACGATATTCAGCAATACCTGGAACGCGGGGAATTCCCAGAAGAAGCCGGTAGGAAAGACAGGATAGCCATTCAGAAGTTGGCCTCCCAGTATATGAGTTTGAAGGGAGAACTTTACAAGAGACAAGCCAATGACATCCACATGAAGTGCTTAAGAAAGGAAGAGGCTCAAAAAATGATGGAAGAAGTACACGTCGGAGTATGTGGACCGCACATGAACGGATTGAACTTGTCCCGCAAGATAGTCAGACAAGGTTTCTACTGGAGAAGCATTGTCACGATTGTCAAGCACACGGTAACTTGAACCATTTACCGCACACAGAGTTACACGGACTATGGAGCCGTGGCCTTTCTCAGCATGGGTAATTGACATGATCGGAGAAATTCGACCGCACGCGTCAAATAGACATCGTTTCATAGTAGTGGCGGTAGACTACTTTTCAAAATGGGTAGAAGCCGAGTCGTTCCGTAACGTTACAGCAAAGCAGATGGTGAAGTTCATATCCCGAAACATCGTATGTCGATACGGAATGCCACATCATGTGGTTACAGACAACGGAGTCCAGTTTTAAGGAGAAACGAAGGCTATGCTACAGAGGTATGGGATAGGATATCATATGTCGTCACCTTACAGACCACAAGCAAATGGGGCAGTCGAGGCAGCCAATAAGACGATAAAGAAGATACTAGCCAAGATGACAGAAAGTTACAAAGATTGGGCAGACAAACTGCCGTACGCCCTGTGGGGGTACAGAACTTCTGTATGAACGGAAACGGGAGCCACGCCTTATTCTTTGGTCTACGGAATGGAAGCAGTATTACCAATGGAAATTGAGATACAATCAATGCGGGTACTAGTAGAGGCAGAACTACCCGAACAGGAGTGGGCCTCGCAGAGATTCGAACAGTTAACATTACTAGATGAGAAGAGAATGAAGTCCTTACACCATATGCAGTTATATCAGAAGAGGTTTGCTCGAGCATTCAACAAGAATGTGCGTCCTACCAAGATCAGAGAATGTGATCTAGTACTCAAACAGTCAAAGCCGTCGACGATGGACCCGAGAGGAAAGTTCAGACCCAACTGGGAAGGACCCTATATAGTCAAGAAAGTGATGGGGAATGGGGCCGTGAGACTGTCAGATTTAGAAGGGAACGAGTTCACCGAGCCTATCAACGTGGAGAGGTTGAAGTAATATTTTGCCTGAGGAAGAGAAAACCAAGCGATCACCGGAAGAATTGGCCGAAAGCCTAACCCGGCGGAATAGAAAACACAACATGCAAGCATGCATACACGTCACATACTTGCAATTTTTTATTTTGTGTTCGCAGGTTTCGAAGAAAATAAGGAAATGCGACAAATACGAGCAAGCTGGGAGCAGCAACACATTATCATTCGGGTATGAGTCCCAGAGTTGAGGCCCACACTATCAGCAGTTTCGGGAATGAATCCCAGGGTCGAGGCCCACATTACCAGCAGTTTTTGGGAATGAATCCCAGGGCCGAGGCCCACACTATCAGCAGTTGAAAGGAAGAATTCCAGTGGAGTTGAAAAAAAAAAAAAAAGTCCTTAATGGTTAGGCATAAGTCCGATGATGAAATCGTTTGCTTTAGGGTGAAACCTTAGAAACGATAAGTTCGTGATAAACTCTCACCCGATATTTTGAGTAGTTGATCTCGGCTAGACTCGCGAGCATTTAACTATAGGATCTTAGCAGTGAAAGCGTGAGTAGTCGGCAAGGTGACTAGTTGAAGAGATTGCAGATCGATGAATGACCGTTCGCTTAGATGTCTATCCTGACATGCTTGAGTTACGATGTGTGGTATGGTTGAAAACGAAAGAAAAGTCTCTAATATATATATATATATATATATATAAACCACCTATAACCGATAAGCGTGAAGCTACCCATGGGCGAGTATTAGGACCACCATGAGGAGAAATGCTACATTAAAGGGTAGTGTATTGAAAAAAAAAAGAGACGAAAGCAAAGAAAAAGAAAACCATACCACATTGAGCACATAAAAGAAATTACGGAGCATAATCGAGACATCTAGGTTGGTTTGACCCATCGATCCCATTCTTTGAAAAAAAATCATTGAGTTGGCTTACCTAAGGATCAAGCTGTAAAAGAACCTGGGCACACACACACTTTGAGTCTGGTTCAGATCATTTATTCAAACGCTCGGATTTGAGTTACATCGAGTAATTTGAAGGTTCTCTGGTTTCGACACTGGCATCATTTGAGGGCAATAATATGCATAACTATTGAGACTATCTCGAAAAAAAAGGATAATATAGTATGTCAGTACGGAAAGCCACATCACATGATCTACCTTGGCCTAGTGCGAACAGTGAAGCATAGAAAGTTAAACCAAGTCCGGGGGCGACCAGTCTACCACCAACCTATAAGTAACGGTTCGGGAATGAACCATCACATCATCAACACCTCGAGAATGAGGATTAGCAAGCCGGAAATGGCGCTCCGGGAATAGAGCATGGTTCGGGAATGAACCATCACATCAGTAACACCTCAGGAATGAGGATTAGCAAGCCGGGAATGACGCTCGGGGAATGGAGCACGGTTCGGGAATGGACCACCTCTCAAGTAACGGTTCGGGAATGGACCAAAGGTCGAAGCACCTCACCACCCGATCAACTCAGTTTGAAGCATCTCAGAACAACAGGTAAGTCGGACAACAGCTGGCGAGCCAGGTAAGTAAAAATGCATGCATGACTTTGATAAGATTGTCATAGTCACACAATGCACAAGTCCCATCAAAATGGGGGCGATGGTAGGCACTGCATTTTTGTATAAAAGCCCGATGATGAGCCTCATATGGAGGCACTACCCGATAAGTTGCAGAAGTCCCGGGAAACAGACGTCGGACGGGAAAATTCAAAATAACTACATCATCGGATTTAATTCGTTTGTTTGGTCTCGGGTTCGCTCGATGGATCTCCATTTTAAATGTTAGCCTCGGCCTAAAAAACCCCGCAACCCACACTAAGCCACACGCCCAAGCCCACATACACACACAAGCCACACGCCCAAGCCCACAAAATCCAAGCCACACGCCCTGGCCCACAAAATCCAATCCAAAATATTCAAATCACATTTAACACATGCCAAAATCTAAATAAATCACCTTTCAAATTAAAGATATTCCCCCACCAAAAATACATAATATTCTTTCCTTAAATAAATTAATTGAATACACCATATATTTGCTTGATTTGTTCCCTTTTCAAGCCATGCACACACAAGGAAACCCTAGCATGCACCATTATAAAATATGACATTTTCCAAACCCTAGGCTCCCTCATTGGCTCTCACTCACGAAAACTAAACAAATAAACCCTAGCAGCACTCGTCTCTCCCTCCACGTTCAGCACGTCACAACTCACGATCAAACCTTCACTGACCGACATAAACTCAACCTCACACAGCAGCGACCATCCTCACCACACGTCCAACTTATGACCTAAGCACGCCCTTCCTTCATGCAATAAACTCCCTCATCACCAACAAATTGACTCACGCCAAAACACCATCCTAGAACACACAACTCTCGTCTCTCTCTCTACACGCCCTTCTTCTCTCTTATTTTGTCTACAAACCAAAGTAAAACCCTAACCCTAAACACGGCATCTCTCATCTCGGATCCTTCTCTCTCGGTCTCACCAAAGTAACAACAACCCCCTCATTCCACCGATTCAGCCAACAACAAAACACAGCCCACTCACACTCGGTTCTCTCTCACATAGACCACTCACCCTCTCGGCAAAACTAACCGACCCAAATAACAAAAATAACAGCCCTCCATTAAGCCACAAACAGCCAACAACGGGAAAAACTCCACCGAACACGAAGGAAACAATGAAACTGCACTAAACACACAAAAATCACCAAAGCCGTGAGAAACACCAAATAAACCGAAACCAAACTGTCCAAACCAGTCCAAAAATCACCCCAAAACAGTGAGTTAATAGCCCCAAAAATCAGCCCCCAAAAATCACCCCAAAATAGTCTAAAAATCATCCCAAAACCAGTAGCTAAAACAGTGGAAAACAACAGCAAAAAACTGTCCAAAATAGTGACGGAAGACAGAGAAAACAGCGAAAAAAATAGCAGCGAACCCGAGTCAGAAAACCAGAAAAGTTACGGAGCATTAACCTTTCCGGTGACGGTATAACGCACTTCCGAGAAGAAACTTAAAAGGTAAGACCTGAAGGCACCCTTTGCTATTTTTCATTCATCTTTTAGGTTGTCTATTATTATTTCCTTGCATGCGTCTTGATGGTTCATGTCTATTATTTTTATTGGGTTAATGATTGCGTGATATCTCCTGTGGTATATCGGATGGAAACCCATACGTAAATTCTGTAGCCGAATCCGAATGGACGGTAGTGCGGTCTGTACTTGGGATACAACTCCACGTACTGTTTGAGAAACTTTCAAGCACGTGTTTCATTTTTTCATTTGATTTTATGTTCATTCATTGTTTGTGTTTACTGTTCCGTTATTTATTTTCTATGTATTGTTTCTTTATTTACTTATTCATTGTTATTTAGTGCGCATGGGCTAACTACGTTGGATTAAAGGTCCTCCATTTGAGGGAAATGCCTAAAGGCTACCTTTACCACGATGTTTTGCCGCGCATGATGAAGTATACTTGATTGAATGTGAAATACGTTCAATCAGACATACGAGGTCCCAAATAGATGTTGGCCTTGGTCGCATCTCTTTTATTATTCCGTCATTTACTTTCCGCATGTTCTTCCTTTATTTATTTATGCATTGCTAATCTAGTGCGCATGGGCTAACTATGTTGGATTAAAGGTCCTCCATTTGAGGGAAACGCCCAAAGGCTACCTTTACCACAATGTTTTGCCGCGCCGGATGAAGTATACTTGATTGAATGTGAAATACGTTCAATCGGGCATACGAGGTCCCATATAGATGTCGGCCTAGGTCACATCTCTTTTATTTTTCGTTATTTACTTTCCGTATGTTATTGCTTTATTTATTTATGCATTGTTAATCTAGTGCGCATGGGCTAATTATGTTGGATTAAAGGTCCTCTATTCGAGGGAAATGCTTAAAGGCTACCTTTATCACGACGTTTTATCGCGCCGGACGAAGTATACTTGATTGAATGTGAAATACGTTCAATCGGGCATACGAAGTCCCATATAGATGTCAGCCTAGGTCGCATCTCTTTTATTTTTCATTATTTACTTTCCGCATATTATTGCTTTATTTATTTATGCATTGTTAATCTAGTGCGCATGGGCTAATCATGTTGGATTAAAGGTCCTCTATTCGGGGGAAATGCCTAAAGGCTACCTTTACCACGACGTTTTACCACGCCGGACGAAATATACTTGATTGGATGTGAAAAACGTTCAATCGGGCATACGAGGTCCTATATAGATGTCGGCCTAGGTCGCATCTCTTTTATAATTCCGTTATTTACTTTCCGTATGTTATTGCTTTATTTATTTTTGCATTGTTAATCTAGTGCGCATGGGCTAATCATGTTGGGTTAAATATCCTCCGTTTGAGGGAAATGTCTAAAAGCTACATTTACCACGATATTATGCCGCGCCGGACGAAGTATACTTGATTGAATGAGAAGTACGTTCAATCGGGCATACGAAGTCCCATATAGATGTCGGCCTTGGTCACATCTCTTTTATTATTCTGTCATTTACTTTCTGCATGTTATTTCGTCTTTTTACTTTTGCATCGCTAATTGGTGCGCATGGGCTAATCGCGTTGGATTAAAGGTCATCAATTTGAGGGAAATGCCTAAAGGCTACCTTTACCATAATGTTTTTCCGCGCCGGGTATATGGACGTTGGCCAAAGCTCTTGGTCACACCATTCTTCTGTTGATCTTGTTATTCGCCTTTTTGGTTGTCATTTTTCATTTTTCACTTCGCATTCATGCTGTGTTAATGCTTGAGTGTTGCCTCTGGCGGTATATCGGATGGAAACCCAGACATAAATTTCATAGCCGAATCTGAATAGACGGTAGTACGGTCTGTACTTGGGATACAACTCCACGTACCGCTTGAAAAATGCTCGCGCATGCGTTTATGTCATTTTAGATACCACTTTGGTAATCTCGTTCGAACGCGTTCTCAAACGCTACACGAACGTATGCATTCTGCCTCATTTTCGTTCGAACGCGTTTACAAACGCTATACGAACGCATGCATTCTGTTTACCGTTCGAACGCGTTTCCAAACGCTACTCGAACGCATGCATTCTGTTTATCGTTCGAATGCGTTTCCGAACGCTACACGAACGTGCATGCAGTGAATCGACTTCTCTTCCTCATATTTCATGCATGTTTGCTTCTTTGGTCATTTCTTTTACATTACATACTTAATCATCTCACTTTATTATTGACGCTTTTTACCGTTATTATTTATTTATATTTTCGCATTTCTTTATTTGATTTGTTTATGGAATTATGCGTTCATTTTTTTTTATTTACTTTTTTGGGTGTGCAAACTTGGGTGTTGATTAAATTATCTTGCATGTGTTTCATAAGACTTGGTTATACTATCGCATAAATCCTTTCATTACAATTGGCATAAGTAAGGGACCATTCCGAACCCAACGGTTTAAGGTCTTCCCTTACGAGGGGTGAGTGCGGCCTTAAATCATTTCCCAGTTCACACTGGGTGGCGACTCCTTTATTCTCCGGTTTAGTCCCCCGCGTGCTATTCCGTGCTCCCGATCCGGCCACGAACCCGGACAGCGTCGCACACCTCTGTACCATGTCTACACTAAGGTATTTTCTTACTTTCTTCAATTGAATAATTATTTCTATAGTTCTATCTCTTTTCATATGACATAGATTTATTTTTTCCTCTCTTGAATATAGATGGTTGGACGCTTTGAAAAATGAATCAATGCATGTGTAAGGAAGCTAATTAGTTTAATTAGTGTAAAGTAAGTTTATTTAGGTTCTTTGATAACAAGTTGTCATTCTAGAGTGTTAAGACCACTATTGTGATACCTATAGTTGCTCTTAAGTTCTTTATTTGTGGTGTCTTTGATTGGTGTAGATATTAATTAAATTAATGTTGAGAAAATTGAATTTAAAGTATGAAAATGATTATTTTTATATCCAGATCAGATATGAAAATTCTAAAAATTTTATGATGAAAAATATGATGTTTAAATATATTGGATGTGTATTGGGCATTAGGATAATTGCCAAAAATTATTTCAGAATGAAAATATACGAAAACAGCGAAAAACGATGTGATTGGGTGAGTTTCGAGCTTATTGGGTAACGACTATCCAAACAGTGAATTTGTCACTATTCGGGCAGTCCATGAAATGTTCAAGTACTATTGGGAATGACCTGGACAGCCTCGTGTCATATTGGTTACTCGATTCGATCGTAAACGCATACACTACAAGAAAAAAGGCCTTTACTGACACTAAGGTTAGTGACACTAGGCTAAAAGTGTCAGAAACGACGTGTAAATGTGCCTATTTCCGTGTTTTTCACTTAAATATCAATAATTAATGACACTATGGTATCAGTGATTTTAGTGTCAGTAATTACTATTACCATAGTATCAGTAAGAAATAAAAAAAAAAATGCGTAGTCGTCTGGAGTCGAACCAACACCTCACGGAAGTGACGTTTTTCGCATATATTACTGACACTATAGTATCAGTAAATTTAGTGTCAGTAATTAATGATACCTTAGTATCAGTAAAAAAAAATTAAAAAAAAAATTATTTCCTTAAAATCAAACCCTCATCTCCACTATCCGCTTCTCAAAACTCTCCCCATTCCTCTCAAAACACCTCATCTCCACCTCCACCAACTCCATAACAACAATCACTTCCCCATAACTCATAAAGCGTTTTCTAGGGCTCTCTTTTTTCACACACAACACCACCTAACTCAAATTTCAAAAAACGCAGTCGTTTCGATCTCTTCTTCGATCTAATTCGTCGAGATGAAGCTCACCGTCAAGACTCTCAAAGGCAGCCATTTCGAAATTAGGGTTCAGCCCTCCGATACGGTTTGTCCCTCTGTCTTTACAAATTGGAATTCATTCAAGTTTATTTCAGAAGCCAGCATTGAAAAAAACACACAAAAATTTGACTGATTATCCTGTTCCTATCATGGTTGTGATTTCTGAAATATTGGGTTTTGTTGCAGTGATGCATTATAGAATTAGTTAGAAACTCTCCTAGAAAATCTTGTGGCGGCATTTTTTAATTGATTAATTTCTTTTGATTAGGTTGATACTTTTGAAGACATCTGCCTCTTTTTTGTTTTTAATTGTTTTAATTGGTGCTTTTGTTCTTACAGCCTGGTCCTAGTGGCAGCAAATTATGTTTTGCCTGTGAACAAGGATACTTCTGGTTCAGATGAACATTTGGGTAAGTTAAGGGAGATTTGTCTGTAAAGATCAATCTCGTTTGCATTCATAATTTCAAGGTATGTGTATGGGTAAAAGTCCTCTCCATGTGTTTGATGAAATGCCTGTGAGAAATAATTTTATCATGTAAAAACATTTGACACTTCGTTTGGATAAGAGATCAATAAGAGGGAAAGAAATCGTGTGGAATTTTTCGTCGAAAATAATTTTTGAAACCCTGAAATCTCCTGGCATTTTCTGTGTTCACTGAGTTCTATACCAGGGAGGGACTACTGCTGGACTCTAAAACATAGGTTGGAAATTTAAATGCCAAACTTAGTATAATATTTGTTAGTTTAAGTTTAGGATTTAAAAAGCGTGTTGCGAGTAGGTGTCTGCAAGTGTATGTTTCGAAATCTAATACTAATGTGCTGGAAAGCTCTCATATTAATGTGTCGCTATAACATCATCCTCCGTGTATATGCTTTTGATAAGCATGCCTGTGTATGTGAATAGCTTGTGTATGTGAATTTGTGATTTATATTAGCCTCAATAGTGATTTTATGCATAAAAAATGAATTAGATATAATAGGGATTGGATGTATTCCATTGTTTTTACTTTTTATGCAAATTGAATTTTACACCTCAATCGGCTGAGGACGGTGTATGTCAAGACTAAATGCGTAATGTTGACAATTTCTGACTGGAACTAGCTGATTTTGAGAAGCAATGGTTTGAACCTAATTTTCGTAACATCCATGCTTGGGAGAAAGAATGAGACTTGTCGAACAAACATTTCTTAAAGCATCTCAAATTGTTCACCAATAAGTAAACATAGTATTTTCTGATGCATGTTAATAGTTTTTTATTTATGTGCTACATGCCTACACATGCTTTTACAAATCAAGGAAACATTTAATGCTTACATCCTCTATATGAATGCAAACTTTATCCAATCCCCATGTGATAATAAAATATAAAGTACCTATGATTTGAGCCTTTGTAAATTCTTCATGTTTTTGCTCCTTACTGGAAAAGAGCTCAAGCTTTTCGAAAGGAAATCTCCAGCTGTACCATCTAACATCAAAAAGACTGTCTTCACGCCATTTTATGCTTTAACTTGATTTGCATTTTTATTTTGTGTCTAAGCTGTTTTGAATATTGTTTTCTGCATTATATTCCAAATTAATACATTTCTTTCATTTATCAAATGATCGATGACTTCTTTGACACTGGTAAAACATTTATCCTCATTACATTGTTGTTTAGCAGCAGGACTCACTTATTTTACAAAAACAATGTTATTAACTTTTCATCTTCTTAACGATTTCATTCTTTTTATTCAAATTCAAGAATGTGTAA
>SKCR01042356.1:0-57861 GCA_019454045.1 Zanthoxylum bungeanum
AGATAATTTATTCGAGAATTTGGATTCGAGCTGCAATTGCGTACTTTGAAGATTCTTTGACTTCATTTATAAGCTTTCTTTGAGGATATATTTATGCGTAACTATCGAGACTATGTTTTGTTATTTTTTATTTTTGCATGATTGTGTGTGATGACGTTTGTGGGTATCGTCACTGTAAGCCCTCACGAGACTATAACTCGTCCACTAGGGCCGCCTAGGGGTTTAAAGGCTTGTTGCATATGCTAAATGCAATCGTGATCCCTACGAAAGTGGCTTAGTTAATTTAGTAATTTTTAATTATTTATTTGAATTTAGTTTTTATTTTTATCTTTTGCTCGGGACTAGCAAAACCTTAAGTTTGGGGGTGTTTGATAAGTGTGGTTTATACCCACTTATTACGGCATTTTCAGCTTATTATTTTGTTATAATTCGAGATATTTAAATGTCTTTTATAGTTTATTTTGTATTTTATTTATAGGAGCATTAATACATGGATCTGGGAATAATTACACGTATTTTGGGAACTTTCAGGAACACAGGACGAGCACGGGATCATTAGGCGCCATGGCGCCAAAGTCACATACAAATTCCAGAGAATAAGGCGCCATGGCGCCATTGAAGAGAACAACATGGGCGCCATGGCGCCCCATTGAAGCCCAAAAATTGGAAAGAGAATCGTGAGATAACAAGGTCAAAGCTGCAACTTTTGACCAAATAAAAGAACAAACACACGTGGGCCCATCTTCTTAATTTTATTTGTGTTACAAGAAGTTGGCGTGAAAAAGTAAAAAAGAGAAAATAGGAGAGAGAAGCTAAAACACGTGGGCCTCATTTCATTATCTAAAGAGAGCCATGCCTAGGCGCCATGGCGCCTCTTTACTCAATATACAATGGCGCCGCGGCGCTCCTCACCCATACAATTTCCCGACAATTTGGCGCCGCGGCGCTGCGGAGAAGAGAAGCACGCGTATTCCAGGATTCACTTTTTAGGGTTTTTAATAATCCTAATGCCACCCAAACACTCCCTGCCTCAACTATAAATATAACATTACATCCAACACTCAAGGGGAGGCTAATACAGAGCACAAAACACAGAAACACATATTTTTAGAGATCCAAGGAGAGGATTGAAGAGCGACAAGAGGAGATTAAGGCTGTGACATCCGAAAAGGAAGAGATTCAATTCGGGTTTTATCTTCTTATTTCTTTCTTAAAACTCTAATGATTTCCATTAAATTCATGGCTTGATTATTTATTGTTTTATCTTTTGTCATGAATTTACTCCTCAATTTTGGAGAACGATTGTAATTGATGCTTGAACCTTATTTTGTTTATCAGTTTTGTAATGAAGTTTTATTAATTATTTATATTGTTTTGAGTTTAATGCTTCTTGATTGCTGGCCACAATTGGAGATGATGAATGTTTAGAATCTATCACTCGAGAGAGGGGATTTTGAATAGATCTAGAGAATATAACCTAGGATTTTATAGAGTTCGAGAGAATCTGTAGTCCTTTGAAGTCGTTAAAATAGAATCACAAATCGTAATGAGTTGTTAACTATTGGATTTTTATAGAGATATCGAAGTCTATAGTTGATAATATTTTCGCTCGGCACTCGAGAGAGGGAGTGAATATTTTAGGATCTTGACTTATAAATAATATAACTGAACAAAGATTAATTGGCATAACAAATACATAGGTGACAGTTAGGTGAAATCAGGATCCAGAGTCTCTATCGTATTAGTTCCTCCTATTTTATTATTTTTTATATTTTATTTATTTATTAAAAATCTTTATTATTTATCGTCTAAATAAAATTAGGATTATCAATTGTAGTACTTAGTGCGAGTTAACGCAATCCCTGTGGGTTCGACACTCTTAACTCATATTTATACTAAAACTTGACACCGTACACTTGCGGTACGATATAAAAATATCACAACAAGGTGCAACCATAAATAAGTAATATTATGGAAAGAAGTATTGTCGTATTCATGAATCAGACATAAATACGATCCGGATTGGCGCTGAGAGCACTAACCCTAACAATTTCTCCCACTTGCTCTAGTGCCAATCCACGGTATCATATACACACCTTAATGTGTATCACATACGCATGGCCCTCAAGAACTCACATAGCGCTCAAAAGGTAGGCAACAACAAGTAAGCCCGCTATGACATATTTAGTTTGTCAAACAAACAAAATTGTTCCCCTTAGCCAGCATCATTCATATTTTTTTAGAAACTAAGGTCTACATCAATATGACTCAGATGCTACTTCAACATTGTGCTTCAGCTACTAAGTTGTCTAAGTATTTACGGATCAAATCCAAAATACTATGTAGACAACCACAAACACAACACTAATAATAAACTTCTAATCTACAAGGTCACTATGTAACTTCATAAGTCGATACTTCATAAGTTGTAACTAATTCCACTCATACAGTAGAATCATCAGTGACACTCTCACTGCATCATTTCTGACTCTTTAGACGTAGACAGTCTAACGTCATAATTAGACTCAAAACTAATTTGACCCTAATGGTTGCGAACTTTATTCTCCATTAATGAGAAACTCGTTCTTAATATCTCAAAGATAATAAAGAACATGTTTCAAGACACATCTTATGGTATATAAAGTATTAAAATAATTCGTAACAATTACGATTAAATTGATATCTATAATCGCACTTAATATAGTATTCATTATGCCATCATCTTATGATGTATAAGATTGACTAGTTATTATAATCAATTTCTCTTTCGACAAATGAATCATCTTTTACGAAAGATGAATATTATATATTATAGACACTAACTGTCAAACAATTATACTAATTGTCACACAGATAGTCTCACTGTCTCTTTTATTAGATCATATCTAATGTACGAATAATTGGAGCATCTCTCAAGACTCTTAGTTTTATATCATATATAAAACTTTATATCGAATATAACAGAGACAACTCCCACTGCATTCACGGAGTAAATAAGACTCAGGTAAATTTTTTACCTCATAAACATCTCATTATTACCTTAATAATGATAATGTCATTATGATGTAAAATACTAGAAAGAAATTTGTACGCTCCCATTAACCCTTCTATCTCATATGTATTCTATATGCTTTGATAAAATCAGACAATCTGATTAATATCAAAATTAGAAAACACAAATTTTCAGAAAGCTTATCTGAGTCTACAATAGCTCTATAAGCTAATATACCAAATTGTAATCTTAGCAGAATACAAACTCTAGGGCCATTCCAGAATGTACTCTTCAATCAAAGAAAACACAACTGATCTCTTATCCGAAGAAGTCATTCAAAAAATGTCACTTTGTATTCTTTAGCTAAAATACACAATTTAATATCATCATTAACTAACAGATCTTAAATTGTTCAATCAGTGCGGCTAGAGACAAGTTTCCTCAGAATTTACAATAGATTGATGAGTATAACTTTTCTCACTGTCATACTATAAAGGACAAACCTTTAATAAGCTCATTGTGCTTTTGCTGTGTAAACCATTTCCATATTTTATGAACGATTCATAATGTTAGCTTAATCAAATTCCAAACTTGATCGTAGTAAGGTATGAACAATCTTAGATATATGGTTTAATGCTAATTTCCGGAATCGATATCAAATATCGTTCCCAGTATAAGTTATAGGATAAATTTCTTCGATAAGAAAACAACAGAACCATTAAGTATCAAATAATTTGCAAATGATTCTGACATCCTATTGAACTTATATGAAAGTAATTAAAGCGTATTTTCATCTTATTAATTATGCAATTCCATTTATAGTTTATCACTCTCACATTTGACTTCAATAAGTCAAGTCTTTTCTACAATGGTAAACATCTAATGTTACTCACTAAGTAATAAAATAATTTTACTACTCGGGATTGTAGAAAAGATATTCTATTAAATAGAATAAATGATAAATTTATACTCGTACCTCCAAGGCGCAAGTACTATCGACTATATAACCATTATACAAAAGAAAGGTTCAAATCTCAAACATTTCAAGATTCGAATTTTCTACTTATATATATCATATATGTAACTGTAGAAACTCATGGAACCTAAATTAAAAAGATGAATTAGTGTTACTGGAGCATAACCCAAAGAGTATTGAAACTAATTCGGTACCACTCAATATCAAATGAATCAAATCATGTATAAGATTCGATTATTCTCACTTACCAATTCCATTAGCAATAGAATCATAGAGGAATAATATTGAGTAAGAATCATATTCAATCAATAACCTTATAACTGATTGCCATAAATTCATATGTTCGATCATATCAAATATCTTTGAATAATTCAAAGACTCACGATGAATTTTAAAGATATAATTTTCAAAACTTCAGATCGAATATCTTTGAACTAGTTAAAATATTCTATCAGCGTTTTATCAGAAACACGTAACTACGTCACGACGATTCATTGACCAAGTTACGAAATAAAGAAAACTACCTTAAGCAATTTATAATTCAATAAAGTACATACATCCAATGTATCAGTTTAATAAATTTTCTGGTCCAATGAAAATCATTGGTTAAATGAGATTTAATCACCTTTCTGAATACAATATTCATTAAATGGATAAGGAAATGTGGTGTGATCTGGTATCAAACCATCTTTTACCTTATGGAATAAGCATCTAATTCTTAAGTGATAAAATCTCATAAAACAATATTCTAATTTATTTACTCAACCGAATATTTTCTTAATATTTATCTATTCGTCAATGACATTACTAGTCATTTTAAAATATGTAACAATTGTTTACAAAGAACAAGTAACTATCCAATAGTCGCAAGTTCTGATATCAAATATAGAAATAATCATTCAACAATATTTTAAATAATTAGACGGGAGATCTGATATCAAATATCTATAGTTCCGTATTGTGAAAATCGATATTTTCTATACACAACTATACGCATCTTCTTTCTATAGCTTTATTATTTACCTTCAACTATTTACAACATTTGCAAATAATTGAAAAGCAAATAGTGTATGACACGTGAACTCTGAATGTCATTAAAACCAAGAAACGTCATTATCAGATAAACAAATACCTAATGGGGTTTTCTTAATGCCAGTAAAGAATCTCGAGACATGAACCTATTCATGTCAATCTTTACTGTATAAGAAACTATTCTGTCTAGAATGATTATATCATAGTCTATTCTAATCTAAAACCTATTCTTGAAATCTGCAACCATAATTGAAGTCAAAAAACATATATTAAATATGTATGCAGTTGATAAAAATTTAATTCTATCTAAATAATAGAATAAGGAAAAATAAATAAGGGATAATTTTCATAATATTACACACTGCATTGGTTATGGATTTTTAACCTAGCAGCGCCTCCCACTACTTTACGTAATAGTGTAATCCCCAACGGAAAATGAGAATTCAATAATTAAATCGAATTCCATAATGAGAAGTGGACCCCATAAATATACTTCGACTTACACCTTTGGCACGTTCTCGCCTAGGTATATTCACAGGTAGACAACTCATTGTCAATCACACTTGCTGTGACTCTTGATTTTGTCCTGACTGTTTCTCGTTGTGACAGCTTTGGTACGTTCACATGAGGCATATTAAGGCTTCACCTTTCAATGACAAAATCAAGCTACTGATGTAGTCCTGATAGCTTTGGCACGTTCAGAATTTCCACTTTCACTTGAATTTGTCTCTTATCATATAAGTTCTACCGGCGCAAATGAACTACCTTCAACCATAACTGTATAGCTTTGACACGTTACAGTCATAGCATCATGAAAACATTTACATCTGTATTGACAAGGCAGACGAAGAAACAAATATTCCTAATACTAGTCACTTTATAAAACCTTATTTAACGTGGATTTTCCTAAAAGATGTAATTTACAATATTTAATCAAATTAAATAAATAAATACATGTAAAAAGTAAAGATTAGATTAAATTTAAAATTTAAAGGGCTGATCATATCAAAGGTAAAGAATCAGACTCGCTCTGATACCATTTTGTTGGGGTTTTATCAGGGAGGCGCAGCTGAAGAAACGCGGTTCGGGCGAAATGGTAGTTTAAAATTTTTAAACTTACAAAAAAAATTATTTAATATCCAATATTAATAATTCATTCATATTTCACCTAAACATATTTATTCGATATCAAATAACGACATAGATAATATAGAAACACCGCGAAACTTTTGCGAAAATATTTTTCCGTAAAATAGTATAAAACACGTTTTTCGGCCGAACTGACCGACCAATGCACATGGGGGCTGCCCAGGTCAGCCCCAAAAATATTTGGTCAGTTCGTGGACTACCCGAACAGTGACCAGTTCA
This sequence comes from Zanthoxylum bungeanum, assembly GCA_019454045.1. Classification (NCBI taxonomy): domain Eukaryota; kingdom Viridiplantae; phylum Streptophyta; class Magnoliopsida; order Sapindales; family Rutaceae; genus Zanthoxylum; species Zanthoxylum bungeanum. The sequence goes on from SKCR01042356.1 coordinate 6,369, forward strand.
CTGTTTGGGTAGCCATTACCCGATAACGCCGTTTTTCACCGTTTTTGCGTATTTTCACTCCGAAATAATTTTTGTTAATTATTTTTCTTAGGCAATTAAAATAAACTTATTTATTTTAATTACTCAATACATAAAATCTGAAATTTTAAACCAAGAAATCAAATTTCTTATAATTACCGAATTGACCCCATAATTTTGTATTTTGATCATTTTAGTCCTCAAATTGTCAAATACATATTAAGTGATTCCAAATCAATCCCAAAATGATTTATACATGTCTAATACATGAAAATACAAATTGCAACACAAAATCTAAATTTTTTTCAAATTGCCGAGAAGCCCCAGAATTTCCAGGTTTTGCATTTTAATCCTTTCTTGTTCAAAACAAGTCAAGATCAAATCCAATCAATCTCAAATTTAATATACATCATATATACATCATAATACACCACATATATGAAAAACCCCAAAATTGGAACAATTTAAGAACCCTATTTTCTCAAATTACTTCAATTGATCAATTTACACTAAATTGAATAAATTCAATACTTTAATCAATTCTTTAACACACCAAACAAGTCTCACCACTTGAAATAACTCAAGAACAATTCTAGGTCATAAATGAGTGGCCTTAAAACTCTAGAATGACAACTTGATTACTAATTAATCAAAAGAATGCTTAATAACCAAGTATAAGTATACTTTGTTCATACACACATGCAACATCTCTCCAACAAGTCTCAAACCAATTTAATTACATACTTAAAGAGTAGAGAAAATTATAAGCAACACATATTGAAGCTTAGAAACATGGAAACATTTTTCTAGTTGAAGAAAGTTGGCAAATACTTACAAAATCAATTTTTCCATAAGCTTTTTCCTTTGTTCTTCAAGCTTTTTCTCTCAAACTTTACTTGTAATTTTATTTTGTAACTTGTGTTAATTAAAGAAAATGAAACAAAAAATTCTTATATATTTTTCTCAAATGGGCGTGAATGTGAGAAAAAACAAAAACAAGATTTTTTTAAATTTCATTTGAATTTCATTTCATAAGTTACTTGTTTGATTTTGTAACCATTACCTTAAAGTAAATCAACAACTGTTACCAATCAAATGGTTCCATTTCCTAACCATTAATCATGTAAAAGATATTTATAAAATAATTACTTTAGTCATTTAACATTTAAATAATTAAATACAAATATCTTAAATATGTGTATTATATTTACATTAAATATCTCAAATACATATATTAATGATATATGTCAAATATCATAATTTGACAATTAATTAATGTGTATTTAATAAAATCAAATATTAAATACAAATACACATCAATTAGGAAATGACCATTAGGTCCATTTGCATGTATTTTTCGTTTAACGGTTAAACGATTTATAAATAATCTCAATTATTCATAAAAGTTGCTCTAATGCTCTACGAGTATATTTCATTAGTGAGACTCTCTAGATTCAGACATATCCATCACGAAATCCGATTTCGTGTCTATAATTCATCCACCCGTAAATTATGACTACCACAAATAAACTCGTTGAATCATACAGGTCGATGTCATTGCAAACGTATAATTCCTCCGTCACAGGTATCCGGATTATCCCAGAGATATAGAAATAAACGTCAAATCTCTATAGGTATAATAGTGTCGACATATCTACTAGCAATCTTCTAAATAAAACTCAGAACTTACTTCTGAAGTATACCACAGCCATGGATTTAACAGATTGCTAATCATATAATGAATACCTATGCCCTGTACACAGGACTGACGAATCCTATCTTGATACACACAGAATATCATGAGCATGAGTCCACACCCAACGAACAGATGGATGTCTGATCTAAATAGATTGGTGACGTGACTGCCATCTAAGTGTGGAGGATAACTCATTTATCCACAGTGGTATCTCAAGTCAAAGAATCATTATGCTACTCAACCCAAGAATATTCCTATTGACGTTAGTGTACCATCTATTAGGTAATTTTCGGTGAGTCATTCAGTGTTGATCAAATAACACATACACGTCTATACGAGTCTCCCGAGACTCATGGTTCATTGGGATAAACCATCAGACCAAGTTTGATATACGCCATGTACTGGTCTCAACGGATCTTACTAACCGACCTGTGTTAGCAAATCTTGACCAGAAACTTAATTTGATAATATATTTCTAGTAGTGACACTTCCCAATGTCAATTACAAGCTACGTTATAATTGTGCACTACATTATATATTATCGGGTCTTTTTCTAATATATATATATATATATATATCACTAAACACGATTTAGTTTCAATCTAATGAATTAGATCGAATATATATAATAAAAGATAAGAGGTGCAACCATAAATAAGTAATATTATTGAAAAAGGTATTGCTCGTATCCATGAATCAGACATAAATACGATCCGAATTGGCGCTCAGAGCACCAACCATAATAGGTCTCTTGATCATCTTTCATTCTAGACAAGATTCACATAATGGTAAAGTTCCAAGCTTTAACTGGTTTAAAGCTCAATTCTTTATCAATCTATCTATTTGGTCAAGGTTGATATGACCAAGTCTAAGATGCCACATATATGTGTCATCGTGAGAAATCTTTTGTCGTTTTATTTTAGGTTTTTAAACTTTAAATATTTCAGTGTTGAGCAGTGACCCATGTGCTAACGATCTTAACACATATAAGTTTTCTGAGTTTCGTGTGCATATGGTTAATCCATTTATACCAATAATAACCAAATTACTATTAAAAGAAACTATAAAATCATCATCCAAAAGTTTGGAAACAGAAATCAAATTCCTGCGAAAATCAGGAATGAATAACACATTGTCCAAATTTAAATAACTATTATTCAAAAAAATTAAACTTGAAACTCTCAATGCTCTTGCTGAAATGAAATCCCCTGTCCCGACCCTCATGGTGTAGTCACCTTCAGCAAGTCCCTCCATGAGTTAAGTAGCTGCAAAGAAGAACAAACATGGTTAGTAGCTCCAGAATCAAAAATCCATGCGGATTTATCATCCTCCATTAAAAGAGATTCGATAACAAGTAAATCGTATTTACCTGTAACCTTATTCTCTTTCAGCTTAGCAAGATATTTAGGACAGTTCCTTTTCCAATGTCCGTCCTTGTCTCAGTGGAAACATTTTCCCTTGGGCTTAGCATCCTTGGAGCCTTTCTTGTTCTTCTTATTCATAGGTTTATCCTTAGCCTTCTCAGTGCCTTTCTTCTTGTTCTTATAGATCTATAAGATTCGTCAATATTTGCCTCAGCGCTGGGCTTACGAGGATCCACAAACATAGACTCGTAATGGGTGAGCTTATTAAGCAGCTGAGTCAAAGTACACGTGTAACGACCGATGATTTTAACTACTATTTCACTACAAGACGAGTGTGATGAAATGTAAACAATGTTTGGAAACATATGCTCTCGTGAGATGACTGTCGGTAGATTCTTCGAGAATCCGATATTATATGTTACAATGTACCACTCTGGACAGCTCATGGTATTTGGGCCATAACTTTCTCATACGAACTTCGATTTTTATGAATTTTTTATCATCGGAAAGCGTAGATCGAGATCTACAACTTTCACGTTGAACATTTTTCCAAATTCGGACCAGAAGAAAGTCGAAAACGTAAGTCAAAAATTTTGATGAATAGTAATTTCGGACCCAAATGGAAGAATCTCAAACTTTCTCCAAAACCTACACTTTTCTCCAACTTTCCAAATATCAAATGACTCCTACTATATAAAGGGTGTACTATTAATCAAATTCAAAAAATGAGAAGAACAAAGGAAAGAAAAGAAAAACGTGAGAAGGAAGAGGGGGAAGAAGAAGAAGAAAAAGAAGAAAAGAATGAAGAAACAAGAAAAAAAAAGGGTTTAACAACCATGGATAAGCTAAGAAGATGAAGAAGAAGAATCCAATAGATGAAGGTAATGAATCTTCACCCAAATTGTTATATTTGAGTTTTTGAGTTTTGATGATAATAGTAGGATGATTTACTTGGATGTGATTATAGATGAGCGTTTCTTGTGCTAAAAATGGTGATTGGGGAAAAAACATCAACTTGTGCAATTTTGGGAAAAGATTAATGAAGTAAATAGAAAAGATATAGGTTAGTATTGAGTGAGATATTGATTATGTTATGGATGTTATTTGAGGCCTAATGGAATGCTTGTTGTAATAAAAGTGATATAGGAGTTATGGGATTGCGTTTGGGAAAATTGGTTTGAGGAAGCAAATACAGAACCTGGAAAATCAAGTTCGCGTCACGAAGCAAAAGGGTTTCGCGTCGCGACGCGTAGAAGGAAATTTGGGCATGCCTCTAGAGGTTTCGCGTCGCGACGCGTGAACCAATATTTGCCTAAATTAGTTTCAAGACATTCCAGTTCCACTCGAACGCGTTAGAGGCTACCCTATAAGTCTCGTATCAACCCGTACGTATAACTTACGTCATAATATATGTACTACATGCCTCAGAATGATAGCCCTTATTTGAATAGAAAAATTTAACTTGATTCCTATCTATATATTCTTAATCCATTTTCTAATCGAAATTATCGATGATAGATCATCGCAGGAACCACAAGTTCTTCAGCGAAGCAATGAAAGGCTAACGGAACTTCAACACAGTGAGTGGACACTACTCTTTTTAATTGATTTTTTTTTATTGTGTTATTTTTGCAAACAGACTTATTTTTACGCTTTAGGGCGTTAGATTACTTTTATCACAGTTATTTCATAAAGATTTATGTTTTAAGTTATGTTTGAGACATGAATGTTTTTCAAGCATTATTTTATGGTTTTCGGGACATGGGGAAAAACCACCCCAGTATGTAACTTGAGATAGCCTGGAATTTGTAACATCCCGCCTAGGCCAGGATGCTACCGGCAGGAGACATGCTAAACCCATCTTCATAAGCCTCTGAATCTACCGAAATTTCGGCATGATGTATTCGTAACATCATGCAACCTGGCCTATAGCCAGCACCAAACAACAAAACCCAACACATCGGCCTCAGGCCGGAATATCAACAACAAGGCCTCAGGCCTGAACTCAATGAACAAAAGTAAAACTTGGCCTCCGGCCAGAACTCAAGATAACTACTACACTATTACATATTCTTTACTCATATGATACAAATGTAAAAATACAAATACAAGGGCCGTGAGGACCCATAACTCAACCCATGACTCTCTTGACTGCAGTTGGGGCGATCCACTGTCTTCAAAGTCTTCACCAAACTGCTGCAAGTTATAAAGACTGCTACTAACCTGCAAGACTAACAACGAAAGTGATGTGAGTAGTAATGACTCAGTAAGTAATCATGCAGACATTTACAAACAGATAAACTATATGATCTAATCCAATTAATTATCATATTGCTAGTTACTGTTCTTTTGATCTGAGCACGCACAAACAACTAGCTTCTGGTTACTACAGTTCTTATAACTCATTAAATTTTATTTTACTAGCTAGCATTTAACGTCCATTACACTTATATTGTGATGCTCTGATTCCTTTCTTAACATTTCTGTATGTTCTAAGCTAGTCGAAATTAGACAATTAGAGTAACTTTCTTTCTTTTACAGTCTTGAAATATCATCAAATCGGTCAAATAAAACTTATTCTTTCTACCAAACCTTCATCTTTAACTGTCTTACATTCTATATGCTATCTCTATCATTAATATACTTTTACATGCAGTTAATAAAAATCACTCACATAATAGATCACTACATTACTATATACATGTGCAAATCACTATTTTCAACTCAATAACACCGAACATGTATATGAACTTATATTGTCATACACTACTATTCACAAAGGTTAATCTTATATAGACATACAAATTGTATCGTTATTAACCACTTATGCATATAAATGTAACAATGCCATCATGCATGACTATGAGCTATATATAACCCGGGTGGTATTTGAAATGTATGATTGATATGCATAACTTGTAAACTACTTTCTACTTAAACATGCCATATGGTTCAGGAATTACTTTTTGAAATCCTTTTTCTGAAAACTAATATTAAAATCGAACTTACTGAAAACCTCCTTCAAATCTTTAATTTCTAGAAACCATTTCTAAAATCTGTTTTCTGAAAACTGTAAACTATAATCTGGTTTTCGAAGACTATCAACTGAAAGTCTAAAAGCTGTATAAAATCTGAAATCTAAAAGCTCCAAATCTGAAAACTGTGTTTGAAAACTAGAAACTTTATCTCACTCTTTCTTTCTGAAAAAGCTCTTTCGGAAAACTGTAACTGGAAGCTGAAAACATTGTTTGAAACTGTAATATGTATTTGGAAACTAAAAAATTTCTCTGAATTTTGTGTTTCTGTCTGAAAAACTGGACGTATGAGGGCGTTACGTATCGACGTCCCCTCATACGCCTATCTGGAGGCAGAAGTGCAAATCCATGACTTTGGGGCGTTACGTATCGCCGTCCCCCAAAACATGCCACTACTGTCTCATATCTGGTGGTCTTGGGGCGTTACGTCTCGCCGTCCCCCAAGCCACAATCTGGAGGATCTGAGAGCGTCCCCTCAGTCCTCAACATGTGCACATGTTTCAGAATCCGTCAATTCCAACAATGTACAGCTGGGATGGGTCAAATCCCAAATCCCGAATCCAAAGTATCTGTCAAGTCCAAACTGTGTCTCAAGTTACATACTGGGGTGAGTTTTTACCTCATACCCCGAAAATCATAAAACCATATAAGGTATCTCAAAACTGAAAGAAAACATTTTTCTGAAATGTATTATCTTTCAAATCATTTGAAACTTTTCTTTGAAACATTTAAAATTTTTGAAAACATTCTTATTTTTTGCTTAACTGTTGAAAATCTTAACACACACACACATGCACATGCATATATGCATTTTTCATGCTTCTCTCTACTCTAGTCATGATTCCATCTATAATGATCTTACAGACTATATGCTCAATTATCCACAAAATGCTTACTCAAACTAAAACATGTTAAATTTATCTTACGTTCATATATATTTATATTTATCTATACATGCACACAGTCAAACCATCATAACTTAGCTCACCTCTATAACTTACCTTGCTGGTAGCTCACAATCAATATATTGCATAATTTATATTCAAACACATGCAATCAAAACTCTACTACTATATTAGACCTCAAACGTATATGAGTTCCAATATCTTAGTTCTTAAACTGCTTTGCCATTTTCCAACTGTCAACTTGTGCTCAAGAATCTCAAGTCATAATCTTTTATATATATTCTCATGTGATGCATATTCTATTCATTCATGCTCTTTATCACTTTATACACTCATATCTATCCTCATGCTGCTAATATACTTATATAACGCATAAATTACAACTTTATTCATATCTCTAGTTCAAATCTGATTATCCCATTTATAACTCTAATCCCATTTCCTAGGGTGTAGCTTCTACATCCCTCAAACCCAAGTCTCATTTAATTATGATTATAAACATAACATCATTCATATGCTCTATCTCTCTATATAAATACATATACTTATTTACCTCTAGACATGCGTCTCTTTACTTCTATATACTCATGCTTATCTCTTGCTTGTGTGCATGCTTATGATTGTTTATTCTCATCTTTATATATATATAGATTTCATAAATCTATCGATATACTACCTTATTATATTACTAGTTTCGAACATCGTTAAGTCTACCAAGTACTCAGAACACGAGTTACTTACCTGGTTGTGGTCACTCCTAACCTGAATCCGATCTGTCAAAACAATAATAACACAGGGTCAGAATCGCTATTTGCGGAACTTTCAACTCATCTAAAACAACTGCGGGTTTCCCTGAAACACCCGAATCATCTCTGATACTACAGTCTAAGTTTCATTACTCTATTACATGCTTACATGCTATTCTAAATTAGCTAGATGGGTCATATTCTCATTTTACGCGTTTGCGGCAAAACTTGCGGAAAAGTTTCCGCAAACGCTACGGAAGGGTCTCGAACCCCTGCGAACTAATCCAGAATTACTTAATTACCCTCGCAATACCATAATTATATCTTAACTATGATTACGGTTATCTACGCTCAATCACGCGAGAAACTCCGTTTTACCCGAAACTCGCTAATTCTACCGGATCGATCAAATCTAATCTGTTCTCACTCGAATTCTATAACAAGCATCGATTTAACATATTATATCATATCCAATTCATTTCATGTCAATTTTTTATACTACGGAAATACTGGAAACATCCGAACATAAAACTATAAACTTTAAAATAACGAAATTCTAACGGAGAGTCGTACCGAAATTCTGAGGCCATATTCAGACTCCCAACGGCCATACGAACGCGCTGGTGCGATCGGAATTTCGATCGGAGCTATTGTTCATCCTGAGTTTACTGTTCACCGCGGCTTTATTTCTCGTTTCGCGTGCAACCGACCGCTGATCGGCAAAATCGACTTCGCATACTCATAGTACTCTCCGAGGGCTTTGATTTGGTAGATGGCTCGGGCCGTGAAATGAACCGACGAGCCGGGATCGGGAACCTCAGAATCACGCATGTCTTCTCCTCCCTGTGCCATTTCCGGCCACCGTTGGCCTGAATGCCGGCCACTGCAAGGTCGGCCATCCTCCGACGATCCCCCTGGTGGGGTCGCGCGTTGCCGGCGACGGCCTGAAGGCCGGCGACACCTCTCTCTCTCGCCCGACGTCTGTCTTTTTTTCTCATTTTTTTTTAATTTCTGTATTTCCTTCTCTCTAATGTTATAATAATAAATATAATAATACAAATATCATATATCCGTAAATGACTAAAATGCCCCCACTAGGAAGGGTATTTTCGGAAATATTCAATTTTGAAGCCCTTCTGGCACGCTTATCGAAATGTGCTCAACATGAAAGTTGTTCGTCTCGGAAAAACGAGTTCGATGGTTCAAAAACCAACTCAATCGAAGTTCGTTTGCTAATTTCGTGACCAAAACTGTAAACTTTACGTGTAATATAAATATCGTGTAACTGATTCCTTGAGACGACGCGTCTTCTGATGCGACAACTCTTCACTTTATATTATTTTGACCCATATGACCTCGCTTGATCTCTTATTCTCCGTTATCATCATGCTCCAAGACCATGACATCAGTCTGGGAATCTTCTAGAACAGTCCCGAAAATCTGGGATGTTACAGAATTGATGAACATAAGACATGTGTATATGTAGAGGACTGGGGGACGGCGATACGTAACGCCCCCAGATCCTAGTTCAGGGCTAGGGGGACGACGATACGTAACGTCCTTAGAACCTAGTTTCAGGATCAAGTAGTAACATTGATCGTCACTACCGACTCTAGTTTTGTGGCTTGGGGGACGGCGATACGTAACGCCCTAAGGCCATCAGTTTTAGGGTCAGGAGTGGCATGCTTTGGGGGACGGCGATATGTAACGCTCCAAAGTCATGGTTTTACGTTCCTGGCTCCAGATAGGCGTATGGGGGGACATCGATACGTAATGCCCTCATACGTCAAGTTTTTCAGATACATACCAGTTTTCAAATTCCAGATTTTCAGTATACGGCTTTTAGAAATCAGATTTTAGAAATAGTTTTCAGAATCCATATCTTCAAAAGAAGTTTTCAGAAAGATGAGTTTTATAAAGGAGATTTCAGACGCAGTTTTCTGAAAAGAGTTTTCATATAAAATTACTTATGGCACTTTGGTTTGAAAATCAAATGTTTTGATATTAGTATTTCAATTTTCCGTCCACTCACTTAGATCGTGCAACGATCTAACCCCCACTCCCAATTTCCTTGTCTTGCAGGTTTCTCGGAGGATGAGCTCGGGAGGACGAATATTGTTGCAGTCATTAGGGTGTGGAGTCCACCTGGCCAAGTTAGAAGCGAAGTCCAGTTCAGTTAGAGTTAGGAAATGACATGTAACATATATCTTGTTTAGTAAAGGTTTCATATACATTACATTGTAATAATCATTGTCAGAGTTGTATTATGTATTAATACAGAGTATGTGTATGAAAAGTGTTATACATTCATGAGTGATGAGTTGGGCAATGGTCTCTTGCATAAGTTTTTATGTGAAATATTAATTGATGAAGTCAGTAGTCAGAGGCTTAGGGGAATAATACGGCCTATTCACTGCCGGTAACGTCTCCCAGATCGGGGATGTTATAAAAGATAACTTGTTCATAACATAGTTTCTTTTAAACTGCATGAAACTCTTCGGAAGAGTTTCCATAATCATAGTCATTTGGCTCCGCTCGTCAATACGAGCTCCATGGGTTTTGATAGTATTAAGATAGGTCATCATCCTCAAGATGTGCTATCAGACTGATGTCTCTTCCTTAATCCTATCAGTCATCACTGAAACCATAGCCTCATGACGCTAACGCTTCGAAGATGCCTGAACATGCCCTGCAATAACTCCATCATCTGAGATGTTGTAGCCATAGGCTCATGCTTTGCAGCAAGTGTTAGGGTTGGTGCTCGGAGTGCCAATCCGGATCGTATTTATGTCTGATTCATGAATACGAACAATTACTTTTTCCATAATATTACTTATTTATGGTAGTATTTCTTGCTTTTATATACATATTCGATCTAATTATGATTAGATTGAAACTAAATATGGTTTAGTGATATGTATATATTAGACAAAGACCCGATAATATATTTTTAGTGCGCAGTTACAAAGTAGTTTGTAATTGACATTGGAAGTGTCACTACTAAAAGTATATTATCAAATAAAGTTCATGGTCAAGATTTACTAACATGGGTCGGTTAGTAAAATCCACTGAGACCAGTACATGTCGTATATCGAGACTTGGTCTGATGGTTTATCCCAATGAACCATGAGTCTTGGGAGACTTGTATAGACATGTAGGTATTTATTTGATAAACACTGAACGACTCACTGAAAATTTCCTAATAGATGGTACACCAACGTCAATAAGAATCTTCTCGAGTCGAGTAGCATAATATTCATTCGACTTGAGATACCACTGTGGATATACGAGTTATCCTCCACACTTTGATGACAGTCATGTGACCGGTGCAATCACACGCGTATAACACAATCGCACGTATCATTCAAGTAGTATAAAAAATATCGATCCCACGAAGACTTGATATCTAAGCTATTACTTAATGAAGCCAAATTTTTACAAGTATTTAATGGATTGATTGTTTGATTGGGTGGTGACTTTAAAATTAAAACAAGTAAATAAAATGACGTGAAAGTAGATTGAGGAAAATTCAATATTATTAAACTATCCATGGTTGTGAATTCTTCCAATACCTTTTAAAGATGAAGTGATTATTTTACGTTTGTGTAATTTATTAGTTTACTAACCTGGAACACGAAATTTGGCAAAAGCCTCTGTGATGATCAGATACAAATACCTAGTGTAACCCAATTAAATCATATGTCTATATCAACCAAGTTACCTGAATTCATTAAGATTAAGTTCCAATTATGGCTACCCCCGCCCGACGGGTATATGTCTATCCTGTAAGGAAATCTATTAAAGGGTTATCTATCCTCAAGGAATATCGTAGGCTATGAAGTCTAAGGCTGAAACCTAAAATTCCTTTGTCAAGTTTATTTTAAGTTTACCCGATCAATCTTATTAGTGGCTAGTTAACAAGAAGCATTAAGCTTAAGACTTAATAAGTAAACATTTATATTACATAAATTATAAAATAACCACTTATAAACCGGTGATATTGTAATTCATCATAACCCCAGATAACTGACTTAGTTACGACACATATCTAAGGCTAGTAAAAGCTTAAATAAAATAAAAGACATAAAGTAAATGCTGGAAAGTAAATGCGGAAAGGTAAATACTGGAAATTAAAAATGTAAAAATACAATAAAAGAAAATAATGAGGTTAAAGGATCCACTTTTATCACTACTATTTTAGATCTCCCTTATTATAATATATAAACTTTGCGTGATAATTACCAACCAGCCATATAGGCGGTATCCTGATTAAATCAAATTAATAATTAATTACCAACCAGACGGTATCCAGTTTAGTCAAGTTTAAAACCAATTTCAATAATTACCAACCGACCAATAAAGCGGTATCCTCTTTAAGCCATGTTTTAAATAGTTTATATATTATAATTAATGGAGATTAATCTAAATATTAGTAATAAAAGCTTTACATTTTACCCCAGCAGTGGGGAGTTACCTCATCATTACTAAAAAGTAAAAACTGAAAAAGTAAAGAAAGGAAAGTACTGTTGCGTAAAAATAAATTGCAAAAAGTAAAAACTGAAAAGTAAAGAAAAGAAAGTGTAAATGCGAAATTAATTATTGAAAGCTGTAAATAAACAAACAAGATACAATCTTCTTAGTATTCTTAAGGAATTACATAGAATAAAGTATGAATTGAAATCTGAAATTTCGAGCTCAATTTATAGGCAAATTTTTCCTCCATGCGTCGCGTAAGTTTGTTTTTGTGTCGCGACGCGCCGTTGATGAAGGATGCGTGGCACGCGAGTTACGGAGATGGTGACACATAGCACAGCTGAATGATTAACAGAATTATTGTGCTGATGTGGCGTTGACTGAATTATTGTGCTGACGTCATTGATGACGTGGTGATGATGATTATCGGCAGCATGTGATGGTGACACGTGGCACGTCGCACGTTAGCAGATTTCCTGAGATGTTGACACGTGGCAGGCGCACGTTAGCAGATCTGGCGCACGTTGGCAAACAATACACGTTAGTATGGCACACGTTAGCAAGGCACATTTTAGCAAATCTTCTCTGATTGTGACACGTGTCCCGGCGCACATTAGCAGACTTCGGCACACGTTAGCGTTCTTGACGCAGGCTGCGAGTCGCGACGCCCAAATGATAGTTTTGCCATTTTTGCCCATTTTTCACTGTTTTGGCCCCGAGTCACCTCCAGAGAATCCTGAAACTTTATTTATCTACAAAATAACACAAAACACATTAAAATATTCACAAAACTCAAGAAACTATACAAAATATTAGGTCAAATGAGTGAGAAATAGTGATACATTTACCACTCATCATCACGTCAATGATCTATTTAGATCAGACCTCCGCCTATTCGTTGGGTGTGGACTGATGCTCATGATATCCTGTGAGTATCATATAGAATCCGTCAGTCCTGTGTACATGGCATATGGATCATGTACGTATTTGCAATCTAGTAAATCCATGTCAGTGGTATACTTCGGAAACGAGTTCCAAGTGTATTTAGAGATCGTAAATTTAAAAGTCGACTATATTATGTTGGACAATTATGACTCATAGCATCACTATTTGTTAAAGACATTGTGGTTTTTGTACAAATTAACTGTGTGACAAAGGAAATTGCTATTTTATCATTTTGTAATTAGATTACTTGAATATATAAATGATAAAAGTCCTTATGATTAGTTCCGGATTAATAAGATATGAGACAATATCAATCCACTAAAGGTTTAATCATTAAATATCCCTAGTCGTAGTATTATTGAGATTAGACATCGATAATGCGGAATAGACTAGTATTACACTTGTGCGCGTTATGGAAGCGTAACAGCATAGTTCTCATATATTTGGGTATTGGATACCCATGCAAGTGTAATATGAGGTTCTGTTTACCGATGGTACGGGAACAGCTTCACTTTGGATAGACCCATCGGAATCCCATTGGTAGTATGACTATATGTCTATGGGAATCCGAATCAGGGTAAGTGTATTTGGTCTTAACTTGAGACTTACATCGCTAATACTTGCGACAATCAATACGCTTTGGTTTTGGTCGTCCGGGGCTTTAACAGGTTCTGTGTAAGCCTCTTTTGGGTTTATTGAAAATTGTAGTATATTGGGTGTGATGTCAAGATAGAAGTATCACTTCAGTCATATGGAGATGATGATCACGCAGGGATACATAACTTGTACTCTAATATATTGCAACTATCGGGATAATATGACAAGGTCATGATTATCCGATTAAAGAGACTAGTTGCTAGTGATCCAATATATGCTTCGTACGGGGCAAACACAATTCCAGCCCCAGGCCTAGCATGTGACTTCCAATGTTGGATCGTAATACGCAATACTTAGTATACTACGTCTGGTATAAATTATGTATTCTTTAAAAGAATATTTCTGGAGAATTGGGTAGGCACGGTGTTTTGCTAGAAGCCAACCATGTCTTGTAAATCGGTAAGAACATGGTACCGGGTACACACGTGTTCGGATAGTCCGAAGACCGGATTTATTGCCAACATATCCAGGGATCTCATGGGTCGCTTCCCAAAGATTCACCGATGACGTTTGACTCGAGCAGAATTAATCTGAGATTAATTATAAGAGAGAGAAAATTAATCTAGGATTAATTACGGCAAGAATTTATCTGGGATAAAATTTGATTAAGAAAGAGATAACGATTAATTTTGAATTAATCGCTTAAATAATATATTCGATATATTAATTGAAATTAGATTTCAAAGCGGAATTAAAATTGGATTTTAATTCGGGCGATGTAACAGTGCTACGGTCAACAGTAGTCGAGACCACTGGTCGTTACTGACCGGCGTAAACACACACGTATAACGCAAGCGCACATATCGTTCAAGTAGTATAAAAATATCGATCCCACGAGGACTTAATATCTAATCTATTAATTTTATGAGGTCAAATGATTACTAGTATCTAACAGGATGTTTGATTGATTTGAAATGGTGACGATTCTAAATTTAAAAACAAGTAAATAAAATTATTCGAAAATAGGTTTTAAGAAAATTCAATATTAAAAACTATCTAGGGTTGTGATTTCTTCCAATATCATTTTAAAGATGAAGTGATTATCTTAAAGTTGGGTAATATATTGATTTATTAACCTGGAACACTAAATTATGTGTAAGCCTCTGTCGATGGTCAGACACAAATACCCAGTTTAACCCAATTGAACCATATGTCTATGTCAACCAAATTATCTGGATTCATTAAGTTTAAGTTCCAATTATGGCTACCCCCGCCCGACAGGTATATTCCTATCCTGTAAGGAAATCTATTAAAGGGTTATCTATCCTCAAGGAAGATCGTGGGCTATTGAGTCTAAGGCTGAAACCTAAAATCCCTATGTCTAGTTCATTTTAGATTTACCAGATCAATTTTATTAATGGCCTGTTAATGAAAAAAGCATTAAGTTTAAGATTCAATAAATAAATCTTTATATTACCCAAGCTATAATCTAACCCTTATAAAACGGTGATATTGGATTTCATCACAACCCCAGATAACTAATTTAGTTACAACACATAACTAGGGCTAGTAAAAACTTGAAAATAAAAGACATAAAGTAAAAATGCGGTAAAGTAAATACTGAAAAGTAAATTACAATAAAATAAAATGCTAAGGTAAAATGAATTACTTTTACTACTACTAATTTAGATATCTCCCATAAAATAATATATAAACTTGTGATTCTTTTTCCAACCAGCCATATAAGCGGTAACCTGATTAAGTCAAATTAAGTCCAACCAGCCATAAAGGCGGAACCAAAATTAGATTATCAACCGACCAATCTGGCGGTATCCTTTATTAGTCAGGTTTAAATCAGATTAAAATGAATTACCAACCGACCAATCTGGCGGTATCCTTTTTAAGTCAATATTTTAAATAGTGAATATATTATTTTTAAGGGAGATTAATCTAAATAGTAACAGTAAAAGAATTACCTTTCACCCTAGATGGGGGAGTTACCTCCTCTGGTAAATAATAAAAACTGTAAAAAGTAAAAAGTAAAAATTAAATTACTATATTAACAAAACGTAATTAAAATTAATTACAAAACTAAAAAACTAAAAAACTAAAAATTAAAAGAAAGTAGAGAGAGAAACTCTCTCTTTAGATAGAATATAAGAGAGAGAGTGGTGCATTCAATTCTGAAATCTCGAGCTCAATTTATAGGCCTCGGTAGGATTCCAGCGTCGCGACGCCAAGGACCTCAGCGTCGCTACGCCAGTTTTTATCGACGTGGCACGCTTTGGTTCGCTGGTTTGAAGATTCTGGATAAGCTGATAAGGTGACACGTGGCGCGGTGGTTGGGCTTCAATTATTGTGACACGTGGCGGCTTCTGATTGGTCGCTGAGATTCTTATCCGCCACGTGTCAGATAAGGATTAGATACTCAATTATTGATGCTGACATGGCGATGACGTGGCGGTGTCGTGGCGACACGTGGGAAAGAGACTTTCGGCACCGTAGAATTACGACACGTGTCACTTCCTGATTGGCTGATGCTGATGTGGCACGACACGTGCCAATTTTGACTTGTTGACTTGCTGACGTGGCTGATGACATGGAGACACGTAGGATGACATGTGGCACACATGGCGATGATGACTGTCGGCACCGTAGGATGCTGACACGTGGCACGGTGCATGTTAGCAGATCGGCTGTGATGGTGACACGTGTCACGACGCATTTTAGCAAAGTCAAACTTTTCTCAGATTCTGATTTGTGGACCCGGCGCACGTTAGCACTGTTTGGCGCATTTTAGACATCGCGACGCAAAAGTCTTCAGCGTCGCGACGCGCTAAAGACCAAAATATCCCTGTTGACGCATTTTTGTCCGTTTTTGCCCCAAATTGCCTCCAATGCTTTCCAAACTTTATTTATCTGCAAAATAATACAAAATACATCAAAACGTTCACAAAACTCGAGAAACTATATGAAATATTAGGTCAAATGAGTGGGAATAAGTGATATAAATACCACTCATCAGTTACATTATTTGATATCGAATAAATATGTTTAGGTGAAATATGAATGAATTATTCATATTAGATATTGAATAATTTATTTGGTAATTTTAAAGGTTTTAAAGTTACAATTTTGCCTGAACCACGAGCTTCCGCTATGCTCGTGCTAAAACCCCAACGGCAAGAACCTTAGACAACTCTGCTAGCAAGTAGGCATCGCGTACAGTCTGGCCAGCATTTCTAGCCTGCTCGGGAGGACATTCCTCCGTCATGACAAACTTTAGGTCTTCACATACATGTTATTTTTCTACTTGACATAATTTTCTCCAATTAATTTATTGTTAGAGAGAATGGAAATTATCGGAGAAACTATGGCTGAAATAAAATAAGTAAACATGCATTTAATATCCATTAATCGCATATTAAATTATCAAACATTTTAACATAAAATTAAACATGATGCATGAACCATGAATAATGAATTAGAAACCTAAGAGAATTATTATACCACATAAATCTATCATCCCACAAATAAGCATCGTCGTATGGTAGGTCAAGTATTCACATGATAGATCGAGACAGTCGCGATTGATTAATATATACAGGAATAACTCTTATTCCTATATTAACCAACCATCATTTTATTTGATCAAGGAATATTAATTAACATTTAATAATTCCTTTGTGAGTGTGACCCGTCGTTTCAGAAGCCTTGGACTTAACTAGTGAAGTACCGTTGTAAGGTAGGTCAGTTCATCAGATACATCTTGAGTCCATATCTTAACGGAATCCAAACTTAATATTGACCTAAAATGGACACCATCCATAGGGGGACGAAAACAAAGTCGTCTCGAGGCGCATTTTGAATCTCACGTTTTCAGACTAACAATGGAGATTGTGGGATATACTGTCGTATATTCCTCTCCCACTCACTATTTTAAAATAAAGGTTTCTTTTTTAAAAATATCTAATATTTTAATATACTAGTGTGAATAAATTTATGACGGCTAAATCATAACTCTTATTTAAACTAGTAAATTATTAGTGACCTTACCAATTTTAACTCTTAAAATTTAACTCACTAATATCCATTAGTCTCTATTAATTATTTTATTCAATTAAACTAATTTGATTGAGGTGGTTTTAGTGACCTATTATATTTTTAACTCTTAAAATATTAAAACCTAACAAGTTTAAAAATTTAAAATTTTAAATAGGTCAAAATTTTAATTAAACCATTTAATTAATCTAAGTGCGTTATAAAATCCAATGGTACGTGGAGTTGTATCCCAAGTGCATACCATATTACCGTCCATTCGGAATCGGCTATGAAATTTATGTCCGGGTTTCCATCATATATACCAATGAAATTCATGATGCGCTTATTAAGCCCATTTTTTAGAATTTCCAATTTTAAACTACAAAACCAATTAATCTAATTAATCATTTTTCATGCATACCATATTCCAATTTAACCATTTTAAATTTCATAAAATCATATTTTATGTCTAGAATATTTATGAATCCAAAGCATGTTATGGCATGTGAAAATGCAAGAGTAGACATCCTAAGCTATATGACATGTTATCCAAATATTTCAAATTAAACAATCATATAAGATATTTTGCATTGACCGGACTCTTATTTTTCTTATACTAATCTAATTAGTACAAAAAAATTTCTCAACGCATCCATTGGTCTTCAAATCTCGCTCCAAGGTAATGTTGACTCTTTTTGCGATTTTGGTGCTCCAAATTACAAAAAATTAAAATTTTACATAGGAAAATTAAATTACAATATTTGTAAGGAATGGCTTTATGACCTTACATCCCAAAACCAAAACCAACATAAAATAAGAGCCGGAAAAATTTACGACCAATGTAAAAAACCATTCATCACATGAATCAATAATAACCATTCATCTCATGAATATAATTTTGTGCCTACTCATCTAAACATGCATATTATTATTTATAACTTATATAAATAAATAAAAACAGTAACTTTAAATGAAAAATAGAAGGGTTAAGAACACTTGTCAACCTCACTCTTAATGTCAATTGTAGGAACCACTTTCCTAGCGCATCGGAAACATGTTAAGCACCCGAGATCGGACAAGAAAAACTGTTATGCCATTCTCTCCTTAAGGTCAGATGTTACCAACTCCACCACTGAAATTTTACTTTTATTTTGAATAAAAGTTCAGCCCCCGAACAGCCACGGAATGACAGATCAGATTTGGACTGTTTTGGACCCGAAAATGCGCCCAGCTCACTGCCCAATTCAACCCCTATTTGCGTTAACAGTCCATGTGTTTCATGTCTGATTTTTCAGTTTAAAACAGCCCTAACACAGTCTTAAAACACCCCTAAATATTCTCCAAAAATTCTGGATCAAAATGAGTTTGAACCGAGCCCCGTGACACTCTTTGGGCGTCCGGTAGTGAGCAAAAAATTGATCACTGTCGTGTGGTGTGTTTGGAAGATGAAGATGAAGAATTTGGTTTGAAACCAAATAGCCTTTTGTGCTATATATCGTCACCAACAGAAAGTATGGTGGGCTACACTCACAATCTTATCTCCAAACTCTTTAAAGATCAAACGTCATACTAGATATAATTTTGGTTTTTCTTTCTTTTCTTTCTTTTTATTTTCTCAACACTTAAGAGAATTCTTAGAACAATGGAAAAGTGACTAGGGTTTGAATTAGAGAGATTGGAAAAAAAGAAAATCACATTTTCTTTTTATACCTAGGGTTATTAATTTCCAAAATTAATAAAACTCTTCCCCTCCCCAGCACATAAGTTTCGGCCACCCTAGGTTTTTTTTTTCAAAATTTTATAACACCAAATCTTATATTCAATGTCACAATTATAATAAGGAATGTTACAGAATAAATTGATTTAATACATTTTTGAAAAATGTGTAACTTCCATTCCAAACCAAAAGTTTCCAAAAACTATTTTAGGAAATACAAATAATATCTTTATTAAATTATATAATATAATTTAATAATAAATAATTATCATATAATCATTTATTATAAAAACCATATATTAAAATTTAATATATAGTTTCAAGTGTGATAAAATATATTATTAATCATATTAATAATATTTACATATGTGATTATATAATTGGACTATCCAATTATATTTTATCTGCTACGGTATATCGAGCTAGCACGAGGACCAAATGGACCTACGGTTCCGAGTAGGGGTGGGCACCGGATCGGATCGGATCGGATTTGGCTATCGAACCCAATCGAATCATGTTTGGTTCGTTTGTGGAATTTCGGATCGGATCGGATAAATTTGATAACTATCGGATCGAATCGGATTTATCCGATTTGATAACAAATCTGAATCCGATAAGGAATCCGATTTGATAACGGATTCGAAATCCGATAGAGAATCCGATTTGATAATAAATCCGATAGTATATTCGATTTGATAACAAATCCGATTTGATAACGGATCCGATTCGAAAAATTTATCTGAAAATTTGTAAATTCGTAACAATTTTATCGAATCGGATCGGATAACTTAAAATTCAAATCAATTTTATCAAATCGGATCCGTTATCGAATCGGATCCGTTATCAAATCGAATCCATTATCGGATTCATTATCAAATCGGATTCTCTATCGGATTCGAATCCGTTATCAAATCGGATTTATCCGATTCGTTAAGTATTCGAATCGGATCAAACAAATCCGATCCGATCCGATAGTTATCGGATCGGATCGGATCGAGTTTGATAAGGTTATCAAACCTTATCGGATCAAACAAACTAATACTAATCGGATCGGATCGGATTCGGATTCGATCCGATCCGAATCCGATAATGCCCACCCCTAGTTCCGAGCTCCAATAATCCCGAAATATTAATTAAGTTCTTAATTAAATATTCCGAATTATTAATTCTGGGTTATTCCACTGAAATTCTGAAGCTGCACTCTCATTGCCGTACATAGATAAATTAAGCTGAACCACATCGGTGTCCATCGATATAGTCATTGCATACGGATTGGTTCTTCACGAGTATTTCATAATTAGAGCCGGGTCATAATATCTGTTATATCCCTCTAATTATTTTTATCTTAAGTACCATTGATTCTCTAATGAACGATTTATTCATAATTATTATAAATATTAATCTTTCTATTCGTAATAGAAAGACTCGAGCGCTCTAACCGTTCAAGTACCGAACCTTTAAGGAATATACTCCTCTACTTCTCGCAAGAAGGAGTGAACTCTATATCTATATAAATCGTTCCCAATTACGCACCAAACCATGTCCCCAAAATACGTAGCTATTAGTCGGGATTGCTACACCAACCTTACCTTTGTAAATCAAAGGACATAGCTTGTCATGCAGGAGTTCGTAGTACACTCAGGATTAAGCTCAATCCATATATGACCATCTAGTAGATCGAAATGATTTAATGGATATTATAAGAAACTCATTTCTATCTGGGTCAAGTCCTATATGATCACATCATATAAAGTTTCTTCATTCTCATGTCTCCATATGGACGATCCCAGATTAAGGTCGCCATACAAATATAGAATGGACCGCAGCTATAGATAAACCACAAACAAAGTACCATATTTATTTGCTCTCTATGGACTATTTTAGATTACTAACTTCAGACTTAAATCCTCTTGTGTATGACACTCATACACTAAGTCTGGAGGTACATGAGTAATCTAGGGTAAACAAGATGATTTACAATATGAGATATTAAATAAATACTTTGATAAATGAATAATGCATCATTTTACTTCATAAAATATAATTCTGTTTACATTACATGAATCTCTATGACATATATCCCAACAATATGTACTTTCACCAAAGTAAATGTGGTGTATTGATAACTTCCTTTAAAAATACATAAACATAAGGGAAATTTATAGAAATGACCATATACGTTTTCAAATTATAAAAATAATTGTACCATAAATATTTTATTGTAAACACCAAATATATGAGTTTTGGACCAAATTAACTTTGGCCAACAAAAACTCTAAACTTACAATTGTTGTTTGTATCCCAAATATATATAGTTTGTCTTGTTTGTATCCCAATTATTGTAAGATAATCATACCGCAAGTATACGGTGTCAAGTTTTATTAAAGAGTGAATATAGAGTGTCGAATCCACATGGATTGAAATCAATTTCACACTTAGTACTATAATTAATAAACTTAACTTTATTTAGAAGTAATTTAAATTAAACTAAATTAAAACTAAAAACTAAATAAAGGAAAAGTCAAAACGTTTAAATTGAGAAATATCATGATGAGAAAAATTTTAGAGTCTGATTTCACCTACCTATCTCCTATGTATTTGTTATGTCAATCAATTACTACTCAATTTCTTAGTTTATAAGCCAATGATCCTAAATTATTCTTCTCATTCTCCCGAGTGCTGAGTGAAAATATTATTAATTATCGATTTCGATATCCCTATAAAAATCAAGTAATCAACAATTCATTATGCTTTGTGATACTTTATTAACGACTTCAAAGGATTTATAGGTCTTTCGAACTCTATAAAATTCCTATATTATATTTTTTAAATCATATTCAAAATCTCATCTCTCGAGTGATAGATTCTAAACATGGAATCATCTAATTTGTTACCAACAAACCAGAAGCATTAAACACAAGAAAATATAAATAAACTGAATTAAAACTTCATAATAGTTAATTGACAATCAAACATATAGGTTCAAGCATAGGCTACATCATCCTCTAGAATAAGGAAATTAGTTCATGACTAAATAAAATAATAATGAAAACGAAGTTATGAACATATTGGACATCGTTAGAGTTTTAAAAAAAAAAACTAGAATATAAAACGTGAATCGAATCCCTTCGTCTTCGGATGTCACCGCCTTCGTCTCCTCTTTTTTCTCTTCAATCTCTCTTTGGATCTCTTTAAATTATGTGTTTTCGAGTTCTTTTGTTGTATCTAATTCTCATCTTTAGGGTTTTGGAAGCACTTATGTATTTATAGGGAAGTCTTGGAGTCCTTATGCTTGTAGAAAACATATTTCTTATTTTGAAAATCGTTTGGGCCGTAGCGACACCAGTTTTCCAAGAAATTGTGGTGTTTTCTTCATGGCTGGTGGCGTCGCGACGCCGGCTTTTCTGCCAGGATGAGTGGTTTTTGCGTATTTTCCTTCCCTTATTTACTTCCTTTACATCATTAAGCTTCCAAAATAAATACATTTGCCCCAAGATCCATGCTCTAATACTAGAGGTGGGCACCAGTTCGGTTCGGTTCCAATTATAGTTCGGTTACGGTTCCACAAGTTTGGGAACCGTAATCGTTAACTAAACCGGAATCGGACCGAACAGTTCTGGTTCAGTTCGGTTCAATTTATTTTTTAAAAAAATAAATTAAAAAATGGAAATTAATTTTTTAAAAAAATTGTATTATTACTAAATAAATATAATAAAAATTATTTATTTGAACTTTATTATATTAAATTAAAAACAAAATAAAGAGCTTGAAATTAAAAAATTTATTTATTTGTACTGAAACTTTTATTATACTAATATTGTAACTGTCCGGTTCCAACAATTCAGCTAGGGTGAGAACCCTAACTGAACCGTACAGAACTAGTTCCAGTTCCCGAACCAGAAGGAACTGAAGCGGGATAATTCCTTTCGGTTCGGTTTCGATTCCAAACCGGAATAGTAGCTGGGTCTATCTAATACTTCATATCAATAAAACATAAAACAAACTACAAAACACGTAAAATGACACGAAACTTAACAAAATAATAAGATACGAATGTATGAATAATTGGGTATTAATTACACTTATCACCAATACAACAAGGACAAACCAAAATCTCTCCAAATCAAATTTGGTCCCTTTAAGATTTTTTCCTCAAATTGAACTAGGAAATTTAACTAAATAATAAGTTCGAATTGTCGAGAGAGATTGTGACTGATAACAGCTCTTAGTTCATCAGCCACCGCTTCCAAGACTTTTGCAGGAATTAGGGCATAAGACTCAGCTTCTCCACCCCGCGCTTTCCATAAGCCAACAGTCAAGTTGAGTCTTCCAAAAAGTCTATCATGAACATTATGAAGAAAAGATTAGAAAGAGCAAAAGAGGCGTGGGCAGACGAGTTACCAGGGGTTTTGTGGTCCTACATAACAACTGCTCGTTCATCGACTGGGGAGACCCCATTCTCATTAGCATTTGGGACTGAAGCGCTAATTCCGGCTGAAGGAAGCGTACCATCCTCGTGCTACCAGTGGCTCGGAGAAGACTTCAATCGACAGCTTATAAACCAAAGCCTTGATACCATTGACGAGTTACGAGAAAAAGCTTTCATACAACTATCAGCCTACCACCAGAGGATGGCAAGATACTTCAACAAAAATGTCCAATGCCAAACGATCAAGGAAGGCGAATGGGTCCTACTAAGGGTTTTCCAGAACACCAAAGAGGTCGAAGAAGGGAAACTCGGACCTACATGGGAAGGTTCATACATCATTATAAGGTCGTTGGTTAGGGGGCCTATAAATTGAAAATAGAAGCTGGCAGACCACTTCAGAACAACTGAAACGCCATATATCTCAAGTGATTCTACAGGTAGACCTATTGACTTTGAGTCATAAATCAACCATTCGACTAGTGACTATTTTATGACTAGGGGATAAACGAGTCTACCTTTCAGCCTTTATGATTTATTTTCTTGCCTTTAGCCTTTATGGTTTATTTCATAGCCTTTATTCGCTTCAAATAATTTGTTAAAATTTACTTTTGTACAACAACCACTTTGGATTTATTTAAGAATTTTCCAACCGTTTCACAACTTGGTGCGAAGACCTTCCCATTTTAAGTTATGTTTTTATGTGGCATTTCAAATGAAACAAAAGTTCAGACGACGAAAAGAAATTAGCAAAAGAAAATTCTTATATATACAAAAAGGATTGCTAATGCTTAACAACTTGGCGTCATTGGCCATCAAAATTACAAGTAGAAAACTGTGTAAAACTTCAGTCTTTAATGGCTTCATCTTCCGGAACCTCAACGGGGGAAGCGACAACAACATGGACATCTTGAATATTACCGGAAGGATCGACCTCTATTCCAGCAGACTCCTCTCCCACCTCTACAACTGCCTCAGCAACACTCAGAAGCTCTTTTTTCTCAGCAACTCATTCAACGACAACTTCACCACCCAACTCTTTAAAACTAAGCTCTCCACCCTCTTCATCATCTCCACCCTCAGTCGACAAAGAGAGACATGCTTCAATTATTTCATTCATTCTTTTCCATTTCTGTGAGTTCCAATTATTATGATCCCCGGCCAAAAACTAATGCATCATGGAACTTCTTTCCTTTATCATCGCCTCAAACGCCACCCCTTCGAGCTGTCCAAACAATTAGGCTTTCTTCACTTCAACAGCCTTCAAATTCTTCTTATAGGCCTCGATTTCAGCAGACGATGACTCTCTTTCGTGCCTCAAGGTTGCTTTAGCCTCTTTTGCTTCACCTTCGACCTCCTTTATCTTCTTCTTCATTTCCTCCATTGCAAACTTAGCTTCTGATAATCCCTTCCTCAGTGTTGTGTTCGACTTCTCCACATCCATCACCCTTCTCTAGCTCGCTTCTACATATTTTTACTGGTAAATGACGCATTCCAAAGTCTACAAAAGATTAAGGATTTTAGGAGGAGCAAACTATCTTATCCGACAAGATCGAAATACTGCGATTCGAAGGTTACCTTATTAGAGCGAGTAACGGCCCTCTTCACCGACTCTATAGGACCTAGGGTCATCAGTCGACATTCATCTTCCTCGAGAAGCAGTCATTCGACAAATCCAGATAAGTTAGAAGGATCTGACATGATGTTCGTACCCCATAGGATCATAATCACGACGTTCTCCAAATCTTCCTTAGGATCAATCAAGGGTTTCCTCTTTTTTTAAGACTGGCCGACCGCAGTCGACATTTTCGCAGTCTGCTTTGAAGGAAGTTTTGAAGGAACATTCTCATTGGTCAAAGGAAGCTCGGGCACTACTTCGACTTCCTTCCCCTTGGATTTCTTACTTCTCTTTTTTTCCATTATCTCATCCAAAGTTGGGAGCTTGAAGCGACCGACCATAATTTTTGCTGCGCATAAAATCTCTTCCGGCGTTAGAGGCTTCAGAAACAAAAGATTCTCATACACGAGTCGACACGCCCAAGTGCATAGAATGACAACCAAAATTAATTTAGTCAAGGCCAATGAGGTACATTCAGTATCAAAAACCTCCTTCCACAACAGAGTCAACCTCAACCTCTTCTCCTCAAGCAGGACCCTCCAATTTCTTTCTGGAGCAGGTAGACTTAATAAATAACTGGTGTTTGCTATGACACCTGGAGTAACGTCGAATGGATGGTTTCGAGCTGAACCTGCAGATCAAGTAGATGATGAACATCAGTTAAGTGACAAATCGACTACGCGATATTTTGAGAAAAATGTACATTCAGTAGATATATTCCAGTGTTCAGGGATACGACCAAGTCCAGTCGACCCAAAAATGCTCTCTCCCCTCACGAAGAAATAAAATTTCTGCCAATCCCCTCAGTCATTAGTAGTCAATCCTACTACTAAATGTTCTCTTTTTGGCCGAATGATCAAATGGTATATTCCCTTCTCGACCTAGTGCTCCTTCAAATAGTATGAGTACATAAGGTCTTTTATCCCGAACTTGATCCCTAACTCGTACGCTATGTATTCAACTGACAATAATACTCGCCAAGTGTTGGGCATCAGCTGCGACGGGTCTAATTCATAGTGATCCAGAACCTCCCACACTAGCCTCAGAATTGGGAATCTCAATCCATCTGCAAAAAGGTCACTCGTATAACCCAATCTCTTGAAATCAATCCTTTCATTGGACGAGGTTAATCTCACTTCAATTGACTGTGGAAACCTATATTTTAACTTCATTTTCCTCATAGTTTGTTCAATCACTCGACTCGTAGGGTTCTTCGTTAATATGTTGGTCGGCTCACTAGTACTATGGACCCCACTTGACTCCCAGTCAGCTGTGATAAACCTATTAGGAGCGACATCATTGGGTATTACCAAATGAGGTTCTACTGTCACCAAAATCCTATCTCCCAGAAGGCTCACATTCGACTCTCCAGTGTTGGTATTATTCTCAGCCTATAAAACATGTGAACAAACCCTATAGGGTGAATCGACATACATCTCGATTGGGGTATCACTATAATCTATAGAGTCTTCAGTCGACATCAGACTTCAATCTACAAACAACCTAAAGTTCTTACAAATGGTCTTTTGTGGATCAAGCAAACCTAACCCTCAAACAGGATTCCCCAAAGTGGAAGAAACCGTAAAGGATCAAAACTCATAATTCAATAAATAAAAGTTTGAATCTACCCTACGAATTCTTGAAGAAAATGAAGAACACGAAGAAGAAATGAGGAATATCTTAAAAATGAGGAGAGTCATTCCCAACTTGTAAAACGAGAGAAGTTTTTGTGAATGAAACAAATGAGATCCCGCGGCACTCTTATACACTTCTCCCTTTCGGCGCTCTGATTTCTCGCCTAAAGATGCCTCGAAACCTTTGCCAGGGCTACAGTCATTTTAATCAAGGGTTCGAAATCTTCCAATCCCATTTAATATGACCCACTCAAGGCCCAGACGAGCTTAGGAGCAACAAGTCATAGTCTTCAGCTGGGGACATTCAGAAAGGAAAATAATGTGACAACCTGGATAGCCGGCGTTGAAAGTCAAATCTTGTGTATCCCTCAGTTGACATATAGAGTGGATTTTCCCGCAAGGGATCTCCTCTTGACCCAGACGACATAATATAGTTGCACTGCAACGACATCATTTGCCCAGACGACAAGTAAAAATGCCTTATCCTTGTTGCTAACCGCGAGCCATGATTTCAAGCTCGCAAGCAATGTCATACAACATAGATCGAGACCAGTCGACTGGAGATCTTCCTGAGCCTTCATCTAGTTCAATCGACCGGGAACACTCCTCATGGCTCATGTTGAGCCAAATTCAAGACCCGGACCTTCGTCTGGTCCAGACGACGTTGAAGACTCCTCTGGTCCTTTGACCAGTAGACTGGAGATCTTCATGAGCCTTCATCTGGTTCAGTCGACCGGGAACACTCCCCATGGCTCATGTCGAGCCAAGTTCAAGACCTGGACCTTCGTCCGGTCCAGACGACATTGAAGACTCCCCCCGGTCCTTTGACCAGTCGACTGGAGATCTTCCTGAGCCTTCATCTGGTTCAGTCGATCGGGAACACTCTCATTGGCTCATGTCGAGCCAAGTTCAAGACCTGAACCTTTGTCTGGTCCAGACGAAGCTGAATACTCCCCCCGGTCCTTTAACCAGTCGACTGGAGATCTTCATGAGCTTTCATCTGGTTCAGTCGACTGGGAACATTCCACATGGCTCATGTCGAGCCAAGTTCAAGACCTGGACCTTCATTTGGTCCAGACGAAATTGAAGACTCCCTCTGGTCCTCTGACCAGTCAATTAGAGATCTTCTTGAACCTTCATCTAGTCCAGACGGTAATAAAGGTCTTAGTGACGTCAACATCCAGGAACGCTTGTGTGTTTTATACACACCCAGATGACACGCACATCGAATACTCTCCAAGCCAAGAACTCTATGACTTAGAGAGTATGAGACAAACTGTACGGGCCAAATTTAGACCAATGATATTTCTGACTTCTTACCCTAGGCCCTATATCAGATACATCCCAAATCTCTCCTCCAAACAGTACCCAAACAAGACTTGGGCCAAAATCCCAATTACCTTATCAGACCCATACACAAAGAGAGTCCAACCTCCTGACATACCAGCCACGCAAACCTAAAACGCCTAAACCAAAGTTAGTAACTCCCCCACCACGTAGTCAGCCGTTTTAGACACCCAACAGACGAGCAGTTAATGGAGGAAATAAACTGACATTGAAGAAGTATATAAAAGAAAGAGATAATGGACCGTATGGAAGAGGATTTTTCTTCTGGAGCTTGAGCACTCTCATTTAGACTCTCAAAGCATTTCACCCCCAAAACACTAACCCACCGCCCTCACGGCAGTCAACGGAGGTCAAGGTAAACACTAACCTTATTCTTCCAATGCTATTCAGCACATTACCACAACTAACTTGGGCGTCAGAGTGTCTACGATATCCACCACACTGGTGGGTAGGAACCTCATGCTCACTCTTTCTTTGTTTTGCAGGATCGTTATCGCTCTCATTTTATGAATTCACGATTGTGGATCTCAGGCGAAATCCAATTCCCACAATTCCCCTTTAATCCTTATTAAAAAAATTATATATTTTTTTTCTATAAATCTATCATTGGCGACCTCGACTTCATTTACACTTCAGTCTAGTCTTATAATGTGCTTCATATTTTTTGTATTGATTTGTTAATTATGGAAATGAAAGTAAGTTTACGCATTATAAATATCAGCTGTGTTTTTATGCAGTTTGCTGAACTTTGTAAATAAATTTAGACTCGGCCATGGTTTCGGTTTGGAACCGAAACCGAACCGGATGAAATTGTAAGGTTATAGTTCTATTAGGCTCCGATTTTGGAATCAGAACCGATCCGAAACTCATTTTAGTTCAGTTACGGTTCCACATAATTTGGAACCATAACCTTAAGGTTCGTTCCGGTTCCAGTTTAGTTCGGTTCAGAACCGGAACCGGAACCAAACCAAATTTCTTTTCCCCTAAAAAATAAGGAATTGAACCGATTTTTCTGGTTCAGTTTGGTTCTATGGTTTCAGTTTCCTGAAATCGAACCGAACTGAACCGTTTCCAGGTCTAAATAAATTTGTTTCTAGTGGCAATGGTATTGCCATAATTTTACGTCTTTGCTGCTGTTGCAAAAATATTACATCTTCATTACGGATGAAATTCACTATTTTGCAACAGGTTTAGCTTTCTTTCTTTCTTTTTTTCCCCTTTGTTTTTGCTTTAAATGATATGATATGTAACTTCAAATATATTTTTTAATCTCTTATATTTATTAAGATTTGAATTCGGACACTACATTTCAAAAACATCTATTTTTTATTTTAGATGCACACTAAATATTAATTTATCTTTAGTATTTTGGTATGTGTTTGAAACCAATTATGTTCACATTAGGACTATATATTAAAAAAAATACAATCACAAATGTGACTAAGTTTACAAACGTGACTAAGACACATCCATCACTAAAGCTTCAGTCACTTAACTGATAGTCACATTGCGATTATGGGGAAAAATGTGACTATGACCAGGTTGTTTATGACTTAAATGAAATATTATTATGAATATGCTTAATATGTGAAGGTTAGTACCGTGACCGAGGTAACCAATATGACTAAGTCATAAATATGACCGGGGGTCAGCAATATAACTGAAGGTTGACAATGTAACTGAGGTCACAATGTGCTTGTGCTCAATGTGATTAAGGATCAACATTATGATTGAGGTAAGTAATGTGACCGATGGTCGGTAATGTGACTAAGGTCACAATTGTGACTATGCTTAATGTGATTGATGGTTGACATTATGATCGAGGCACACCCATGACTAAATTGTCAATCATCCAACTGATAGTCACATTATAAATATGGTTAAAAAGATATGACTACGATAGAGTTCTTTATGACCTAAGTAAAATATTTTTATGATTGTGTTTCATATAACTGAGGGTCGATAATGTGACTAGAGACAAGTAGGTAATGTGACTAAGGTACACATGTCATAACTTTCAGTCACCAATGTGAAATGTGGTTAAAAATATGACTACGATAAAGTTCTTTGTGATCTAAGTAAAATATTTTTATGATTGTGCTCCATATAACTGAGGGTCGATAATGTGACTGGAGACAGTAAGCAATGTGTTTAAGATACACATGCCACAACTTTCAGTGACCAATGTGATTATGGTAAAAATGTAATTACGATGAAGGTCAATATAAAGTACGTACAACATAATAATTTTGGGGTTAATTTCGAACTTATGTATGTCCAAATTTTAGAGAGGTTTGTTGATGAAAGTTGTAGGTATGTATGTTAAATGTATATATATTTTTACAGATTGTGATTTGGAGTTCGGATAAATGAAATATGAATTTTTGAAAATAGCAAACTTGAAAGTATTATTCTCTTATAAATGTAATGATTCGAAACATATTGATAATAAATCTTATTTCAAAGTTTATGATTTATAAATCGATAATATGTGATTTTTTAATGAAATACTTATATTTTGAGAGATATTTCTATTTTTCAAAATAAACAAATACTTATATCTTGTTTTAAAGTTTATGATTTAAAGATATTTTGTGTGTTTAAATTTTTTTTTAATTCTCTGACTACTTTGATAATTTTATATGCATAGAACTAAATGAAAATTTTTAAGTTTATATTGGTGTAAATAGGAAAGATTCCTTAGTTTTTTTTTTTTTTAATAAAAGCCATTTAAAAAGTAAATTAAACGGGTGTATTTAGAAAACGAACCCTAAAAATATAGTTTCACTAGCCCAATCCACATTTGACGGAATTGTGGGCCAAGCCTCTGTTTGAAAGATTTTCATGTAAAAATCAATCGCATCACAACAACATTAAATTGCAATATTAGATCAAACGGCTAAAGCGATAAATAATAAAGTTGATGGGTAACTTCTCTGACATGGCGCTTCCTGATTGGTTAGCACGATTTAAGACAAATCTGTCGGAGGTGCAGAGGAATATAGCCAATAAAGTCAGAAAGAAAGAAGGGATGGCAATGGAAGCTCGCCAGAATTTATCAATTTCAAATTCATCCCGATTGGGATAAAAAATCATTTCAACTCGTCATTTTTTGGTTGAAAATTATATTTCATCTTATTAAATTTAGTCTTGTTTAATTAAATTTTATCTCGTCACACTAGTATTTAGTCTCATTTTATTAAAATCATATATCATCTTATAAAAAATTCAAGATATTTTTTATCTATCTCCGTCCCATCCCATTTTCATCACGAGACGCCAAAAATTATCAATCACTAGAAGAAAGAGAATCCAAACAAAGCAAAGCTCTAGAACATTTGCCAACTCCCAACGAGCGGTCCATTCCCAGCGTTTTCATACGACTGCACCACCATGCTCGAGAGTATAAAATACAAATGATAATTTCCTTCTTCCAATCGACATCTGTCCATAACGATGAGCCACCTAAATTGGTAGGCAGGTGTCCTTGGGGCCCAAGACGATTTTTATTTGAAATTTCTGACCATATCAAAATATTATAACAAAAAAATTTGAGACCCTACCAATTAGTTATTTATAAACTATAATAAAAAATTCGGGGATCATGGGCGGGCCACATAACTCGTCTATGGCTGAGGCTGGCCCTATTGGTACAAAACTTTGTTTCGAATAGCAAGATATAACCCGCTAGCCATATACTTATTGAATGGTCTCATAGGACATGTCTCATATAAGTTTTTTTCCTAGCCAACATGTAACAACAATAATTATATATAGTAACTAGCACAGGGCCCGCACTTTGTGCATGTTCAACGTATATTTTAGGTATTGATCTTGTAAATATTTCGGATCTTGTCGGTTTTAAATGAGACAATTGATTTACCGACATTTAATATTTGTGACTCATTCGTTCGTCTCTCAATTCTCAAATAATATTTATAATTCACTGTGTAAGAGCTAATAGTCAGAGTCAACATCCTGAATCACAATAAATACTAACTCATTCATGAAATATAAAAATAATTCAAAATAAAATAACAAATAATAATATACATGAAATCCAACAAAATTGGTTAGGTTTTTTGGGCGACTACTATTTAGGTTTCTCATTTTAATAGGAGATTATATTTTTATCATATAATAGGTTTTTTATTTTAATTTTATAATTTAATTATAAAATATTAATTGTAGATATAATAGATAATAAAAATTTAATTGTAAGGTTTAAATGTCACGTGACACGATGAGAAAACTTAAAAATGTTATATATATATATATATAATATTATTCAAAAATAAATCGAATAATATAATATGTTTTATTATTATGATATGGTTCTTATTTAATAGATTTATTAATTTAATTTTATAATTTAATAGTTTTTTATAATTGTAATATGTTAATATAATTTGTTTTCTTATTATAAAATAGTTATAAAATTATAATATATATTTTTATTGTAATAATTTTTTTATTTAATAAAAAATTAATTGTAAAATATATTTTAATTTTATAGTTTAATAATAAAAAATAATTGTAAAGATTATGTTAATTGTAAATAATTTAATAATGTTTTTTTATTTTAATATGATACTATAATATGTTTTCTTTTTATAAAATAGTTATAAAATTATAATATGTATTTTTTTGTAATATGATTTTTATTTCATAGATTTATTAATTTAATTTTATTATTTAATAATGAGTCATCATGTAACATGGTAGGGAGACTTAAAAATATTTAACTTTTATATATATATATATATATAAATGGTAGATGATTTTCATGTAGAAAATATGCCCTTAGTAATGGAAATGTCAACATTATAACAAAATACTTTAATAATATATTATTTGCTTTATAATAATATTATTATTAGAGGTGATAATTTTGAGTGATACGTGATATGACATAAACATGACACAAAATAATATGTTTCGGTTTTTCAAAATTGACATGCATGATTATTGAATAAATTATATTCGAATCACATATTTAATAACATTGTTTTTTCAGATTTAAATTTTATAATACAATAATTTATTTATGACACGATTAATAATTTAATTAATCATATTTTTAATTGACTTATTTTTATACCTAGTAGGATAATAAAACTATGGTATGTTTGCCAAAATACCTTTATTCTCCAAGTTCCATCAACAACAGCAACAACAGTATCAGTTTGTTGTCGCAGTGTTGCATTTTAGCGACTAAACAGCAATAGAGCTGCATAGAAGAAAACAAGAGAGAAACTATTAAATCAAGATTTTTAAATATTGGTTTTTTTTTTTCCCTATTTATAAGAAATTAAGATGATTATTAATAATAGATTTTTTCTTGGAAATATTGGAAATTCTGTCATTAAATCACTTGATTTGGGCTTAAGTGGAAGAATTAAAACCCCCAGCTGGCCCAGATTTTTACAAGAAAAACACATACTGGACTCGAACTCAGGACCTGACAATCAAATTATAAATCTT
The DNA here is from genome assembly GCA_019454045.1 of Zanthoxylum bungeanum. Taxonomy (NCBI): domain Eukaryota; kingdom Viridiplantae; phylum Streptophyta; class Magnoliopsida; order Sapindales; family Rutaceae; genus Zanthoxylum; species Zanthoxylum bungeanum. The sequence goes on from SKCR01042356.1 coordinate 40,415, forward strand.
TTACCGCCAAACCTCACCAATAATGGATGTTTTTATTATTTCGCTACGATATAAATTTTGAGAAATAACAAATGCATACAATAAATATTACAATGTAATATTTTATTATTATATCATTACAAAAATTATATTTTATATTTTACTATTATATCCTACAAAATTTTACATTTTACTACTATTTTTTATTTACAAAAATTACATTATACTAATAATAATATAATATTACACATCAATAATTCTTATACTAAAATTTTATTACTAATATTACATCTTAATACTAACTATTTGTTATTTTTCAATTTCTAAAAATAATAAATGATAATAACCCTTTAATAATTTTCCAAAAAAAAAAAAAAAAAAATCTATAAAAGGGGAATAAAATAGCTCAAAAAATAAAGCAACTAATTTTGCGTCTCTAATTAGTCTCCGTCCATCGTCAGAAAGTAGTAAGAGTCAATTCAGTAGTCATAATCATATTATTTGATTGAAATGCTGAAGCTTTTGAGGGTTTATCAGATCTTTCTAAATTTTCTTCACGTCGTCTCTGTCTTCGTCTCCGTCCTCGCAGGTACGTCGTCGTTTTGGACTTTTTTTTTTTTCTGTTTCTTATAGAACCAGAACTATGAATTTTTCTGTTCGTTTAAATTTCCTTTTTGCTTTACATGTGATATGCTGATCCGTTTCATTTATTGTTTGCAACTTCTGTTTGTTTTGTTAGATCTTTGTGTTAACGTTTGTTTCAATTGTTTGAGATCTGAACATAGTAGAATTTATGATTTTTTCAGGCGCTTACACCTTCAAAAAATTTTAAATTATTTGCTTCTGCGAGTTAATTGATGTTTAAATTTCAGGTTTTCTAAATGATTAGGGAAAAATCTGAACATTTTTTTCCTTGTAAATAACTAATAATCACTCATATAGTCGTATGTCCGGAATCGTCATATAGAAAGAATCTAATGGACCCAAGGGGAGCCGGGGTTTTAGCTGCTCCGCTTGAGCCCGGGTCGGGTGGTTTGGCAGCAGGTTTCCAACGTTTTCAAAAAAAAAAAAAAAGAGTAATGAAATCACAGTTTTAAGGTCATTGGCTCTAACATGCGTGATGTAGAAACCGAAATAGGCTAATGTATTGTAAACGTAAGAGTTATAGTTTTAGCATATAGATTTTAAAGCTCTATGATTTTTGTTAGTCGCTAAATCTGTATCTAAGCTCTGTTTAACTCTGCTCTATATGACTATATATAATCACATTACTTCAAAATTATTGAAGTACTTCTGTTTCATTTCATTTCATTTTATTTATTGTTTCTTTTTGCAGAGTAGCAAAGATGCAGTATCAACTTCGAAGTTGTTCTGATAACCAGAGTTTCTTTTAATTTTTCCGCTCTTTGAGTAAAAGTATGCTTAATTCATGGAAAATCTGTAAAATATGCTGATGCAGTGGTTATATATATTTATATATCCTATTATTGTTGTTATGTAATTGTTCTCGTGTTGTATTTGGTAAATGCTATGTGTCATATTTGTCCATCATGTGATTAAGGTGCCAATTTTCTGGGTTTGAAATCTTATTTAGCATTAAAACTGTTTAATCGCTCTTTTGATGGAAAGATAATCAGTAAATAAATCCTATAAAAAAAAAAAGATAATCAGTGAATAAAGACATTTTACATAGTTTGGTAATTTATTACCACAAGGTTTGTATATCAGCATGTTGCATAGCATTAAATGTATTGATAATGAGTCAACTAAGGAAAAAACTTAAGAAAAATGACATGACGTATCTGAGACCTTTTTTGCCTTTTGAGAATTATATCAAGTTGCTGGTATTACTGTCACAAATGTGAGAAGTGGCTTTGTTAATGCAAAGATTTGTAACTCTTTTGTATTATCAATTATGGTTTATATGTGAATGCGCTTGTTGTCTTCCTTGTGGGAATTTTGATGGTTGCATCAAATTATGAGTGGTGGTTATACAACCATGAGAATTAGCTTTAGCAAAATCTAGAATGATAACTCGTATATGTTACACTTATGTTAATGAGGTTAACAATATCTACGAGTAATTGTCAGATATATTCTTTTTTTTTTTTTGGAAAAAGCTTAGATTTATGGATACGTTAGCTCATGATATTTACATTTTAAAAGATAGAACATGTTATGTGTAGGAATGCCTAAAATGCAGTGTTCTAAAAAACAGTCCAGACGGCCGCCTAACGATGTTCCTATTTTTCGGAAAACGGCGGGCTAGGCAGAGCTTCTCTAAAAATCGTAGATCTACGGCGGCTCAGATTGGGGTGTGGGTCGTGGGGTTGCATCGGCCGATGTCTTCTGATCATAAAGGACCGGCGTGTGTGTCCAACGGTCACCAGTGGTGGTGACACGTTAACCACACTGAGTGCGACCTGAAACTTCCAAACCTTGCTTCTAAGCATAATTGAACCTAATTTCCAAACCCTAAACCTAGTTGACTTCAATTTGTTAAACCATAACCCTTATTAACATCAATTGCCATAACCTAACCCTAATTGAGCTCAATTTGCCAAATTCTAATTCAAAATCTAATTGAACCCAAATTTTCAAATACAAACTTGAATAAAAAAATAAAACCACCTAGCGTCGCCTAGCCCGTCTGTTTATGGGAGTATGCCTAGCGTTTTTTAGAGCATTGCTTCAATGACTGAGTAGGTGAACATTTGTCTACGTTGTCTTTTAGATATCTGATTTTTTTAGCTAACTTGGTTGGAAAATTTTATAGTAATTGGTGTTCCTGTTTTGTAAAATTTTTAACTTAACCCAAAAGTTGTCCACTCATTTGTTTGACTTTATTGTTCCCTGTTGTACTTGAGATCAGATATCTGATTTTTTTAGCTAACTTCTTGTTCATGCTCTGCTTCACTTTTTTATCTCCAGATATAAGCAAAAATGGCTGCTGAGCTTGTTAATTCTGCAACGAGTGAGAAACTTGTTGAAGTGGATTGGTCAAACAGTATCGAAATTTGTGAATTAGTTGCTCGTGATCAAAGGTGAAACTTACGGAACACTTGCGAATTTTTTTTATATGTGTAATGAATAATATTTGTTTACTGTTGTGCTTCATTTTGTGTTATTTATTTTCTAATGCTTCACTGATGAAATAGGTTTGTTAAGAGGAGATAGAGCTGAGCTTAAGCTTAAATGTGCTTGTAATGTTACTGTGGCTTGGTTTTCATAGAATTGGAGCTTTTGAATATAATGAAAAAATTGATTATAAACTTATCAAAAGAAAATATTCATTTATATATTATTCAATTATTGGGTCCTCATTGATAATTTTCCTTTTCCTATATTGGGGGCTTTTGGACAACCAAGCTTTTACTTATCTAACATATTGCCTTGTTTATTATCTTGATATCTTGCATACCATTGATTTCCGGTTCTTTAAATGCAGACATGCCAAGGATGTGATTAAAGCTATTAAAAAACGATTGGGGAGCAAAAACACAAATACTAAACTATATGCAGTTATGGTGAGCCGTTATGTTTTGTCTTATATCTATCTGATCGTGCCTAGCGCGATGGTCAAGTGTTAACTTGCTATCCGTTTGGTCACGGGTTAAAACCCTGGAAACAACCTATAGGGATAAGGCTGCGTACATCAGGACCTTCCCCAGACCCTGCATGTAGCGGGAGCCTTGTGCACTGGGTACGACTTTTTATATCTAGCTGGTGTTGTGCAATCCTCATTTTCGCTATCTTTCTACCAGTGCAGTTGCCATTTTCCCCTCAAAATGCCCAAGATTTTTTCATCAAATGAACTTACAACTTCTGCTTATGTTTTGCACTCTTTTTGTTATCTGGCTTATTATTACCTCTTTGATTATGCAGTTGTTAGAGATGTTGATGAACAATATTGGAGAACATATACATAAGGTGGTGATTGATACTGGGATTCTCCCAATTCTTGTGAAGATAGTGAAGAAAAAGGTGTAAGCTTTTTTCCTAATGCACAATTTGTCTGTTTGGAATTATTATTCAGTTTTCTTTCCTTTCTTTTGTGACAGTCAGATTTGCCTGTACGAGAGAGGATATTCCTTCTTCTAGATGCCACACAGACCTCCCTTGGTGGTGCTTCTGGAAAATTCCCTCAATATTATACGGCTTATTATGAATTGGTGGTAGGTACAGACAATTTTGAAATCTGTTTCTTCATGTGTACATATAATTTATGTGATGCATTAGATTGTTTGTTCACAAAGTTTAGTTAACTGAGGAAGGATCTTTTATTGTTGTGTGAAATTGAAACCTGAAGATCTTTATTGGTTTTTCTCTCATAATCACTGCTAAATGCTAAGAAATAAATATAAAAGAAGCTGAAATTAGATGTTAAAACTTTTCTGAAACTTTGTACTTCTACTGTTGTAAGATTTTATTTATTTTATTTTTTAATGGATAAGCTTATAAAAGGAATTGAATTTTTTTTTTTGGCTGGGTATAACATAGCAAATTATATCCAGTTTGTTTATCTTTCTTTTATGTGCTTTCGTGGTGAGTGGTAAGTGCCAGAATAGTGTTATTTCTTATCTCCTGATGATGTGATTACTGGCAAATAAGATTCTAGTTGGATGAGATTTAGTAGTATTCTTCTTTTAATTTATATGTAGTATTTTTGTCTTTTAAAAAATTTGCAGAGTGCAGGAGTACAGTTTCCTCCAAGACCTCGTACTATACCATCAAATCATCTTTCTTCTGATGCAAATAAGAAAACTACACTTATTGGAGAACTTGCCGCCTCTAGACATGAAGGGGTTCCTCTTGCTCAGGAACCAGAGCCTCAGATTGTTCCTGAATCCAGGTAGTTTTTGTTGAACTTTTTTGTCATTTTTCGTCCTTTTGAAGCCTAATTGTGCATTAGGAATGCACTTTGTGTATAGCTATAAATGAGAGAAATCGATTCACAAACGGCTCTTTCAATTTATTTCTTAATCTCTTTCTTAGACTTCTGTTTTTCATCGAATCATTTTAAAGATTCAGTCTATTCGATTATTGTGGTAGTGATTAATTATTAAATATCCTCTTGAAAAGTTTTATCAAATCTTGCTTATAAAAGATTTCTCGGTCCTTTTCTTTCTGTACAGTATTATTCAGAAGGGTAGTAATGCGTTAGAGGTTCTAAAGGAAGTCCTTGATGCTGTTGATACTCAGAATCCGGAGGTATATTAATGGACTATGATTAATATTTATGAATTGAAAGAAAATTATTTGTCTTGAAATGCATCCATGAATTATTAGTATCTTTTTACTGTATACTATTGTTCTTTTAGGCAGCAACGGATGAGTTTACACTTGATCTTGTTGAACAGTGTTCTTTCCAGAAGCAACGAGTTATGCATCTTGTGATGACTTCTCAGTAAGTCCAGTTCTTGGCTTACAATAAATTTGTTTCTTAACCCATGCTTTCTGAACTAGTGGAAATCTATGTTATATCTATTATAAAGCACAAGATGAGAACCTCTGTGTTTGTGCATATATGTGAGGAGGTGGGGTTGGGTTATTTGCTTTTCTCTCTCTCTCTCTGTTTTTTTTTTTTGGTCTCACTTTAAGAAGAATAAGTGTTTTGAGATGAAGGGAAGGTCAAAGGGTGGGAGGTAGTTAGCCACTTATCTAATTTTAATTATCACGACTCAGAGATTTTGTCTGTTAGGGGAGGAGGTTTGCATCCTGGTAAGGAAGGGAGAAGGAAGAATTAGCCTTCTGTGCATATTGCCATTTTGTACTAATTCAAGTTAGAGGTGACAATTTGGGTCAGGATTCGTTTATTCGTTCGATTCGATTCGCTCTAAAACGAATACGGGTTTGAAAAAATAGATTCGTTTAATAAATGGGTCAATTCAATTTGATTCGTTTATTAAACGAATCGAATACGAATTTAAACTCATTGATTCGTTTTATTATTTTCTTTTACTAATTTTTGTTATTTTTCAATTAAGATTCGAGAAATTATGACTAATTATCATAGAAAAAAATATTTTCGATATTTGGTGAGGTATTTTTAATAAATATAATAATTACATATTTTATATGTATATGTTTATGAAGAATTAATGTAAATCAATTATGGTAAATTATGAATTAAATAATATCATGACTAAACGAATATTCGTATTCGTATTCGATTCGTTTAATAAACGAATCGAATACGAATCCTTCACATTTTGATTCGATCCGTTTAGGATTCGATACAAATTTGATTCGTTGATTCGTTTTGCCACCCCTAATTTAAGTTTCTGATAGATTTTGTTGTTTCTTGTGTAGTGCTTGATACCCCAAGACCCCCATCCCTTTCTTTCTTTTGCTTGTGGCTTAGTGGATTTCTGGTCCATTTTTTTAGTTTTACATCATGATAACATATTAAATGTTTGGCCTAATGAGTAAAGAAATCTGGTTGTTTGCATTTGGTGACAGGGAGGGACACTCGGTGAGTGGTTCTTTTTCTTAATGATGCATAAGAAATGAAATACGGTTCTAGATGCCATTAGGTCTTTGTTGTTACAAATGGTTTTTTGTTCTGTAAAAATGGTATTGGGACCATGTTGGAAAGCATAAGCCATCATGTCATATATGATAAATGCTCCCAAGTATTTTTCTCTTGAAATTTGAATTAAGTTATCTTCATTTACAAGGGATGAGAAGGTGGTTTCTCGAGCGATTGACTTGAATGAGCAGCTCCAGAAAGTCCTGGCAAGACATGATGCCCTACTCTCGGGTAGGCCTACATCAACAGCCAATCATGTGAACCATCGAGACGTTTATCTGTCAACTAGGTCTACATCAACTCCAAATCATGCTGACCGTGAAGAAGAAGAAGAGGAGGAGGCTGAGCAACTTTTCCGGAGGTATGTTTTATCTAAATTGGTCTGTTATCTTAATTGGAAAAGGAATTCCTTGTCTGGACTCTTCCGTGCTACATGTTTTTCTTTGTGGATGATAAGTGCGCTTTCTACCATCCTGAAGCTGATTTTTTCTCAACTTTGTAATGGTGGATGGTTATGATAGTATCATTGATGAGCTTGCTTCATAATATTACCTGTTGAATATTCCTCAGTTTCTTGATGCAAACTTCCTTTTTTGAGGTAAATTGCTCTTCTCTGAGTGTGAAACATGACAGGATACGGAAAGGAAAAGCGTGTGCAAGGCCTGAAGATGAAGATCAATTGGCAGAGCAACCTCCCTTGGTGTTTCTTGGATCATCGATTCCAGCAGAGAGGCTGAACCGACCACTTATACGTCCCGTGCAAGCGGAGCCTCCACATGAAAACAATGCACATTTTCCTCCTGTTACCATACCGCCCCCACCTGCAAAGCACATTGAGAGGCAGAAATTCTTCCAAGAAAAAAAGGTTGACCCTCCCGCTATAGCTGGTCACATGAGGGGCCTCTCCTTGCACAGTCCAAATGCCAGCAGTTCTCGCAGCGGAAGCATAGATTTTAGCGATTGACAACAGAAGAAAAGATATTCCGCTCATCTTCCTCTGCATTGTAATTTACTCGGTGGGTTATATACAAATTAAGATTGGCTTCTTATTGTGTGCAATTGCAAAATGTTTTTTTTTTCATTTTTATGTCTAGTGTTTTTAGGTATAGGTGGAATGGGGAAAAGCTTATAGCCGTCAACATTTCATTGATAGTTCTATGTGAGTCCTTTTTATGCGGTTCTAGCTCTTAAAAGCTTCTGATCATATATTTGTGTTTTTATTGAAGGGATAATGAGTTTTGTAATCCTACAAGTTATGCGGTTTTTACACTTTAGTCATAAAGAATTTTTGTGTATAATTTAATCGTACAAGTGAGTAAATACCATTTCATTAGTCCTAATCTGTTAACTCGAATGGAAGCGGTTGATGTAGATTAAAATAAAAATCTATGTATTTTTTTAGCGAGTAAGTATTATCTTGTTAGTCCTATCAGTTATTTGGTTTTTATACTTCAGTGATGATGCTAGTCCTATACATTATGCGAATTTTACTCTTCAGTCCTAAAGTAAGCATATAATTTGGTCTTGTTTTGCCAAATGCCAAGTCAGCAGCTTTTGTCAGAGTTGCGGATTAGGATTAGCAGGATACTTACTCGTAGGATTAAAATATAAATATAAATTCTTTTATGACTAAAATGTAAAAAATCGCATAACTTATAGGGCTACAAAATTTCTTTTTTCTTTTTTATTTTTATTTTTTAATTTGTTTAGTAACAAGCTTTCAAAGTTGCTTGATCAATGATGGTTTAGGAGGAACTGTACTTTTCTCTGATGATTTATGCAAAAATTTGGGAGGAAAAGTCTTTAACAGACAGCAAATGAAAGAAAGCATATACATGGTGTTCGCTAATCTACCCTAATATGAATATATGAGACATTGAAGTTGAAACGAAAGTATTAACTCTGAAATCATTTAATACAAATTTGAAATATTTATCATTAGATTTGAAATTTGATCCGTATTAAATTTGTAAGTTGAAACATGAAGTCCCTTAGGGATGGAGTCTAGCGATTTGAGCTTTGAACATATCTTCAAGGTCTAATGTTCAAGTCATGAGTAATACTATTGTAAAAATTTGGGACAATATTGATTTACCCACGTAATTATTCTGGGGTCCAATAATCTCGATATAAATGACGTGAGATTTTCCCGATATTAAAAAAAAATTGAAACATGAAAATATCTTCTATATGCTTACCCTGTATGGTAGATGGCGTATGAAACCAAAAGTGATCAGAAGTCACTAATGTAGATAAGTATTAACTATACTTGTAATTTTGTAAATGCGTGTGGTGTTTGAAGTCAGAGTTAAAATTAGTGCCTCGCTTGGTAATTTAATCCGTGAACTTTTTTGTTTTCTTTCATATAACCCTACCAAATGTCATCCCTAATTTCATCTGATCTTGTAATTTTTCAAGACAAAAAAATTATTATGTTATGTTCCGTTCCGCTAAAATCACATCTCGTCTGCTAAAATCATGTTGTTTCCCATTAAAATCATGTCTCGTTTTTTGTCACGTCTCGTTCTGCTAAAATATTATCTCATTCTGTCTTGTTAAAATCTCATCTCGTCCTCCATCAAGCTCCTCATCCATTTGGCGGTGGAGGTTTTATCTGCTCCGTTTAAGCTCGAAAGGAATAGTTTAGCGGTGACGTTTCCAACGATTTCAAAAAAAAAAAAATATCATCATCCATTAAAATCCTGTCACGTTGTCAAATTGAGACATAAAAATATGTTCCAAATGATCATGTTGGATGGAACAGAAAAAAATTGTCATCCATACTAATAACTTTTATAGTGACAACTTTTTATTTAATTCATATTATTTCAAATCGTTGGCCCATTCTAGTTAAAGATAATCACCTATTTAAAAATACATGTTCAAACTCTATCTCAAATAATATGAGATAATATAATTTATCTCTTTGGAGCCCAACATCTTCATCGACATATTAGATATTCTTGATTTCAAGCAAAAACAAAAAAAAATAAAATAAAATCTCATGCATGACCCATGTACTGTAGATGCCTATGAAACCAAAACTGAAATGTAGAAAAGCAACAACAAAATTGGTAAATTGCGTGTCGTGTTGTGAAATCAGATGTCTCTCTTGATAATTTTAATCCGTGAACCTTTTTGTATTCTTTTGGCCTTTTGGGTCATGTAATTTAATGTATCATTTGTGAATAAAACGTGGAAGTTAGCCCTAGTTGCCATCATCTTTCTTTCTTCGGAAAAATCAATTCACTTCACTGCCCTTCAATTGTTACAACAAAGGTGACTTCCCCCACCACCCACTTACCTCACCTCAAATCAATTCAAGCTTCTTCTGCCATAGCTCTGTAGCTTCTCCGCATATCCATCTCCTCACAAGAACAAACAAAAAAGATCATGAAAGAAAGCATAGTCTTGTTTCCAGGTCCTGCCTTTCACCACATGATCTCCATGGTTGAACTTGGTAAGCTTATCTTGAAACACAAGTCAACCTTGTCCATCACAATCCTTGTTCCATCCATGCCCCTGGAAGAATCCAAAACTTGCTCATACATCAATTCGATTCTCTCACACCAACCCAATTTGATCATCTCCTTTTACTACCTTCCCTCCATCCAAATCCCCTCGGAAACACATTCCAGGGCCGATATTGCTATCGAATCTATCAAACTTAATGCTTCCAATGTTTTCCAGGCCCTGGAAAACATCTCTCTCAGTTCCAAAATCCTGAGCCTTATTATAACCTCTACTGCCAACTTCTGTTATCACCCCAACATCCCTACTTACACTTACTACCCTTCTTGTGCTTCCACCCTCGCCGCCTTCCTCTACGTACCAACTTTACACAAACAGATGAGCTCAAGCTTCAAAGATCATCCAAGTTCCGTTTTATTCATTCCAGGATTGCCACCCATTAAATCATCTTTCATGCCTGAACCTTTGCTTGATCGCCGTGAACGTACCTATGATTTCTTCCTTAATTTCTCAACTTCATTGATCAAGTCAAGTGGGATTATAATAAACACTTTCGAATTCCTCGAACAGAAAGCAATCAAAACGATCGTCAATGATGATTGTGTTCCCAGTGGCATCACTACTCCGCCGCTATACTGCATTGGACCCTTGAACGTAGATGCCAAAGATCGTGCTGGTGGTGCCGAGGATCATGTGTCTTCCGATTGTTTGACATGGTTAGACGCACAGCCGACTCGAAGCGTTCTGTTTCTCTGCTTTGGCAGCAAGGGTACATTCTCTGCTGCACAGCTACATGAGATTGCAATTGGATTGGAGAGGTATGTTATCAATAATGAATCATGCACTTATAACATTAAATAGAAATTCATTTGTCTAATTCAATCCAAAAGTAGATTTTAGAGTTGTCCAATATTTATATTTTGAGTTCATTTATTCATCTTTACCGATGTATGATGTGAGATATTTTTCTTAATATTCTGGGTCCAATTATATATTAGTCCAGTTATAATATGATGTTGAAATTTATACATCTAACTCAACCCAAAATATAACTTGGTTTTGGATATTTTCCTCTAACACATTGATTAAAATACAGGAGCAACCAAAGATTCTTGTGGGTTGTAAGGAACCCATCAAATACAGAGAGTGAGTACTTTAACCTAGAGGCACTGCTACCAAAGGGATTCTTGGAGAGAACAAAAGAGAAGGGACTAGTGGTGAAGCCATGGGCACCACAGTGTACGATTCTGGGACATGAATCAGTGGGCGGATTCGTGACACATTGCGGATGGAACTCGGTGCTTGAAGCAGTAACAAATGGAGTGCCAATGATTGCATGGCCATTGTATGCAGAGCAGTTTCTGAACAGTGTGATATTAGTGCAAGAAATGAAGGTGGCATTGGCAATATTGCCCAATGATCATCTTTCTGGAGATGAACAAGAAGAAGAAGAAGAAGAAGAAATAGAAAATGATCATGCGGCGTTGGTAAGTGCGGAATTGGTGGAAAAAAAGGTGACAGAATTGATGATGGGATCCGTAGGAAAAAGCTTGAGAGAAACAAGCATCGAGATGAAAGCGATGGCAGTGGCAGCTTGGAATAATGAAGAAGGCTCGTCGTTTACTGCATTTTCAAAGTTGATGGCTTCACTTTGTGGAACCAAACAGTAAAAAGTCATCGTATTCATTAAATAATTTCCTAGTGATCCATATATGATGACGATGATGATGAAGACTTTGATTTTCATGCATTACTCATTTTAAGTTTGAAAGGACTGGAGTCTAGACTAGCTACTTCTCTACTTTAATGTGAATTAATTATTGCATGTGCTTTATGACCGGTATTCTCTTCTTCTCCTCTTTTACATTAGTAATATTTTATATGAGTCTAATCATGTGGAGTTATTTAGATATAATTATGATTTATTTAGTTATTTTTATTATTTTAATAAACGTGATTATATATTATTAGATTATTACACGAGTGACGAAATACTATCGTTGTATAGTATAATTTTTCAATCAAATATAAACTTGTCATTAAGGGTATAATTAGTGATTATTAGATTAATTTTTTATCATCACTCATTGCCAGCGAGATCAATCACAACTTGGGCAAATCTGGCCACAAAATTCCTTGTCAAGTACTTTCCCCAGCCAGGATCGCAAAACTGTGAAATGACATCACGTCTTTCATGCATATGATTCAGAGTCCCTCTATGAGACATGAGAGAAATACAAGGACTTGCTTTGAAAGTGCCCCCACCATGAGACTGAGAAATGGCTGCAAGTCAAAACCTTCTACGATGGGCTCAATGGGTTTCTCAAAACCATCGTAGATGTAGCTGTTGGAGGAGCTTTAATGGAAAAAAGAGAACGAAGATTGGGCACTGCTAGAAGAGATGACCAATAATATCTCTTTATGGCAAAAAAAAAAAAAAAAAAAAACTTCCCCAATAGAGCATCAAGAATACATGGGTTGGAGTAGAAAGAATTTACAAGTATCTTGAGATTTTGAGCATGCAGGCTGTGAAAAGCAGTGTGTGGGGGAGAACATCTCACAAACCAGTATGTCCGATATGATGAATCTATAAACTATGTGAACAATTTTAGCAGAAAAGGCCACAACACTGCTCCAATAACTACAACCATAGATGGAAAGACTACTCCAATTTTGTATGGAACAATACTATTGGATAAGGACCACAAGAAAGACAAAAGCCCCATAGGGATGCCAGCAGCAAAATAATGGACAAGGGTGTTTAAGAAGTAAGAAGCTAAATATAATGTTCTTTTTCAGAGTCGTGTAGGGTCCATGAGAGCACTGGAAAACCAAATCAGATAGCTAGCCAATAATCAGAACTATAGGCCATAAGAGGCTCTCCTAAGTAACACAAAGCCAACTCCATAAGAGAAGGGAAATAATTTTACATTGCCATCATAGTAAGCAATGAGAAAGCAAAATAGATGAAACCTCTGTAAACTCTAAACCAACGAAACAATAACCTAAAAAAAGTTTATTGTAATATGAACCAGAGCTTCTATACCCCACTAAGCTAATGTGAAAGAAGGAACTTGAGGAATATACAGAGAAACATAAAAAAAAGAAGAGTAACAAATTCAGAAGTGTGCAAAACTATCAAAGAAGAAAGGTTTTCAGAGGTATGTAGGCAATACTGTAAGTAACAATAAAGGCCAAATGTAAGGATTCAGACATCTTCACCATAACATGCACTGTTATGGACTGTGAGTCAAAGAAGTTATGTGATTTAGGGTCGGGGATAAATCTAACCCATGGCAAAGAGAATGATGTATCATAAGCTGGAGCCAACCTCTATATCTTTGTAGAAAAAGAGAAGAGCAACAAATTCAGAAGTGTGTAAAACTATCAAGGAGAAAGACTTACAGAGGTGTGTAGTGCAATAACATGCTTCTACCTATGAAAAAAAGAATGAGGTATAATAAGCTGAAGCCGACCTCTATATCTCTGCAGTTTGCTGATAAAACCATCAAAGAATCACATCATAGTATATCCAGGACGTGACCGGCAGGAGACGGCATAACCATCCCTTAAGCCACTGACATGCAAATGCAGGACTTGTAATATAGTATGGAACACACCATGATGCTTATTATTGGACTTATCTGTTGGGGCGGATGTGGGACCTCTAGGGTTGGATCGGTATCCCGTGCAGTAAAAGTGGGTCTAACCCATTGATATCAAGATAGGTGTATTTTAAAATTATTTTATAGAATACTATATTCCGTTACGAGTCCGTAGGAAAAAACATGGACCAAATCGAAGTCTGGAAACTCGGAGGCATAGGAAATGAAGTTTTAGCGCTCATGGACAATGACTATCGGTGAGTCGCGACTCATATGTTGGGAGTTGCAATGCTGAATCTGCGAGAGCTCGGAATCGCGACACCCAAGGGTTAGCGTCGCGACACCAACAACTATGAGTGTTGAGTGTCGTGAGGCCAAGATCAGTGTCACGACGCTGCCCTATGTAAAATATTGGCAGAGAGTATTTTTACTTTTAGTTCAATTTTAAACACTTCAAATTTTCTCCAAACACTTCAATACACCTAAAAATCCAATTTTAACATCAAACCAACTTCAAAATATGTTATACAACAAACACACACACACACACACACACACACACACACACACATATATATATATATATATATGCATTTCTTTGAATCAAAACACAAACCAAAATAGAATGCCACGATGAAATGACTTATGAACAATTCTAAATCACTCGAATGTGGTCATATGATTCTACAATGGTAGCCATAGCTTTAAGCTTTCATCTAGAGTTCCAAACTCTAATTTTATTTCAATGTCCAACATGAACATATTTGACCCAATTACAAGCATATTGTGTTTATACTTCCAAAGCATCCGTACATAATTAATTAGCCTAATTTCAACATCAAGCTATATTATTATGTATCCAATATATAATTCATCACTATATGTCTCGCTAATGATAACTCACTAATGAAAACATAGCTTTGGAGAAGATCAAACTTACATAGCAAACTCGATTCCAAGATCCAATCTTCTTCTCCTTGTTGAAATTTTGTGGAGAACTTTCAAAGCTAGCAAGCTTGGTTCCAAGATCCAATCTTCTTCTTATTGTTGTTGTAGAGAATTCCCAAAGCTAGCAAACTTGGTTCCAAGATCCAATCTTCTTCTCATTGTTGAAACGTTGTAGAGAACTTCCAAAGCTTCTCTAAACACTTCTTTTACTTAGGCTAATATCTCTAATTCTTGCTTATTTTAGCTTTCTCAAGCTTGATTAAAATCTTGGTCAAGCTTGCATTTTATAGCAAAACTTATGCAAATTTTAATTAATAAAAGTTCTAATCAATTTTTATGTGGGCTTAATCTAATTTGTCCAAATATGTATAATTAGGTGTGATTAATCACACTTGCTACCACTTTGATTTAATCCAATTAAATCAAGATAAAGTTTAATTAATGAATTAGTTGTATGTCTACCACTTTGATTTAATCCGACAAATACATCTATTATTACGAATTTGTAATTAACAAAATATCCTCCAATGATAGAGATATTTATGAAATTATAATAAAGCTCTTATGTGATTTTGGATTAATCCAATTAATTTAACTAGGTCTAAATAAATAATTAATGTTATCCAATAACACTTAATTATTTTATTTGATAATTATAATATCAAATATTATTTATTATAAAAAATTATCGGCTACCCAAGTGTTCAACGAGTACACTTCATATTGTGAGACTTTCTAAGTCCAGACACATTCGTCATATAAGCCTAACTTATATGTACGTAATTCAGCCACATTCGAATTTGCAAAGAATACGAACGACCTTTCTGAACTATACAAGTCGAGGTCATCACATATATTTAATAAATGTTGTGATATTTTATATCGTACCGCAAGTATACGGTGTCAAGTTTTAGTAAATGATAAGTAGAGTGTCGAATCCACATAGATTGTATTAAACTCACACTAAGTACTATAATTGATAATCCAAACTTTATTTAAACAGTAATTTAAAATAATCTAAATTAAGACTAAAAGACAAATAAAAAAATATTAAAATGTTTAATGGGGAGAAATGACCGGTGCGTAATCACACAAGTATAACGCAAGCGCACGTATCGTTCAAGTAGTATAAAAAGTATCGATCCCACAAGGACTTAATACCTAATCTATTAATTTTATGAGGTCAAATGATTATTAGTATCTAACAGGTTGTTTGATTGATTTAAAATAGTGATGATTCTAAATTTAAAAACAAGTAAATAAAATTGCACGAAAGTAGGTTTAAGAAAATTCAATATTAGGAAACTATTTAGGGTTGTGAATCTTTCTAATATCTTTAAAAAGATGAAGTGGTTATTTCATGGTTGTGTAATAAATCAGTTTACTAACCTGGAACACTAAATTATGCGAAAGCCTTTGTCGATGGTCAGACGCAAATACGCAGTTTAACCCAATTGAACCACGTGTCTATGTCAACCAAATTATCTGGATTCATTAAGTTTAAGTTCCAATTATGGCTACCCCCGCCCGACAGGTATATGTCTATCCTGTAAGGAAATCTATTAAAGGGTTATCTATCCTCAAGGAAGATCGTGGGCTATTAAGTCTAAGGCTGAAACCTAAAATTCCTTTGTCAAGTTTATTTTAGATTTACCACATCAATCTTATTGGTGATCAGGCAACAAGAAGCATTAAGCTTAAGACTTAATAAGTAAACCTTTAAATTACCCAAACTATAAAATAACCCCTTATAAAACGGTGATATTAGAATTCATCACAACCCCAGATAACTAACTTAGTTACGACACATAACTAGGGCTAGTAAAAACTTAAATAAAATAAAAGACATAAAGTAAATGTTGAAAGTAAATTGCTGAAAAGTAAATGACGGAAAGTAAATGCTGAAATTAATACTGAAAATTAAATGCTGAAAAGTAAATGTTGAAAGTAAATTACTGAAAAGTAAATGCTGAAAGTAAATTGCTGAAAAGTAAATTGCTGAAAAGTAAATGCTGAAAGTAAATTGCTGAAAAGTAAATAAAGTAATAGTACAATAAAAGAAAATGCTGAGGTAAAATGATCCACTTTTATTAATTCTATTTTAGATATCTCCCTTAATATAATATATTAACTTTGCATGATAATTACCAACCAGCCATATAGGCGGTATCCAGATTAAGTCAAATTAATAATTAATTACCAACCGACCAATCAGGCGGTATCCAGTTTAGTCAGGTTAAAACCAATTTAAATAATTACCAACCGACCGATATGGCGGTATCCTCGTTAAGTCAGGTTTTAACTAGTTTATATATTATAATTAAGGGAGATTAATCTAAATATTAGTAATAAAAGTTTTACCTTTTACCCCAGCAAATGGGAGTTACCTCATCATTACTGAAAAGTAAAAACTGAAAATTAAAGAAAGAAAAGTATTGTGCGTAAAAGTAAATTGCGGAAAGTAAAAACTGAAAAGTAAAGAAAAGAAAGTGCGAAAGCGGAAATTAATTACTGAAAGCTGTAAATAAACAAATAAGATACAATCTTCTTAGTATTCTTAAGGAATTCCTTAGAAGAAAATATGAATTTACAAATGAAATGACTTGGTATTTATAGGCAAAATTTTGCCTCCATCAATCATACACCAAATCCATTATTAATTGCTCCACTAATTGCTTATCATGTTTGGTGGTGATTTGATAATTTTTATTATTTATTTATTAATTTATTTTTTGCTTTGAAAATGATTGAAAATGACTTTAATAATTACACACAACACACTTCTGGATGGTTCATCAATTTCGGGTATGAAATATTCAGAATTCGAAATTATTTTGTCTTTCAAATTTGTAGATCTTTGAGTATTATTTATATGGAACTTGAATCAGCTCAATCTGATATCGGAGTAAAAA